>VXAD01012860.1:937826-1058813 GCA_013399195.1 Dicrurus megarhynchus
TTTGGTTTTAATCTCGTTTCTGGGAATATTTTGAACCTTCTAAGTTCTTTCCAGTTTATGCACAGAAATTTAACTTTCTTTGCTTTTCTGAGTTTAAACCAGATCGCAACAGATGCAATTCCATTAAAAAAAAATTTAAAAGTTTCTTTCCAAAAGGCTTCCCTCCAAAATGTGCTCCTTGTACATAGCTGAATGCTATACATGGTCTATAAAGCAGGATATCAAACCCACCTTTCAGTGGTGAACAAAAGGAACAGACCCCCCTACTTGCTCACAGGTTATGTATGTACACAAATGCTCAACAAATTGCCAAGACCACTACAGGCACAGGGTCATGCCTGACACCTGTCAGCTACTAACAAACCTTCTGGGGCTGCAATGGCCTCTTTTTGAATAAAATCTACACAGCATATATAGAAAATTCACCCTTATTCTCTTGGTCTGAACATTCAGACCAGGCAGCCACCACTTATAGCACAAACACATATTTTCTTCATGGTTTCATAGAGTTCTAGCCATTTTTTTTTCCTTGAGATGTGCAAAGCATATTACATTTCATTTGTGATTTTTCCTTCAGGCTATGCATGTGAACAGCTTCTGCAACTCTTTCAATAGCACCTTCAGAGCATAATTTCTTGTTAAAAGTATGTTTTAGACAGGAAATCTATTTTAAAGCAAACTATTTACCAACAGTTCAAGTCAGACCATTTAGTGTCCAGGACACACCAAATTAGAGAAATTATGATCCTTTTCAGTACCCAAGTGTACTTTTACTTATGCCAGTACTACACTGGTGTAATCCCTCACCTGTGCACACCCAGTCTCCCACATCCAGAGGCAGCTGTTGATGCCCACCACAGGATTTCTCAGACAACACCCTGTTTAGAAATCCCAAGATCTTGTGCCGTTTACTAAGAAACAGCCAGCAGTGCCAAGGAAACAGAGCAAATGCTGTAGAACTCACACCAGGGAAGAGAAAGCAATGCTAGCTCAGAGCAAACCTCCTTGCCAGCTCAGTGACCACCTCTGGCAGGGGAAGCAGGTCACCCCCAGGGCCTGGGGCATGAGCACTCCCCAGGGTCAGACAGTGCCCACAGGACTCTATCCTTCAGGCACTACCAGCACAAGGACTACAATTTCCACCTACAGATGAAAAGAGAAAACATAAAGAAAATTAATTTCCATTTTATTTGGTGGCTTTACAGAACTTTGTCTCCCCTTGCTTACCCCTTATTTTTGAGACAAGCATGTTCACAAGAAAGAGAGCTATCCATAAGGAGCCTTACAGCCCATGGTCCACCTCAGGTCACAAATCTCTGCCTTGGACTTCTTCATTCTGACATCAGACCCCTTTTGGTGCAGGGTTTCCATCAGAAATGCTGTTCAGGGTCTTGGGTTCTGCTTTGGGGCACGTGCTACAACTAGCAGCAAAGCAAAGGCAGAGAGGCACAGAAAAAGCAAGCAGCGTATTTGGAGCTGTTTACAACCCAAACTGGTTTCAGCTGCTGCATAGCCAGCAACACTGTCATTTTGGTAGTTCAAGTTTCTGGGAATAAGACAAATACTTAATTTTTTTGTTTCAGTTGCAACTGAACAGTACATTTAACCTCCAGGACTGGAAAGTCTTAATCTACTATTAAGGAGAGGGCCTAGTAGATCCCATAACCTATTTCCTTTCCAAGTATGATCAATTCCATTTGATATTGAAATCCAACTATTCTAACAGTATATGTTGCTAAAAGGCATGGTCTATGAAAAAAAAAAGATCAGAGTAGTGTACAAAACACATTTTCCCTGTCCCAGTCTGGCACCATTTTATGTATCCAAAACATTTTTTTGTAAATAATAATAATCTGCAGAGGGGTTCCCTCATAGCTGAACTTTATTTAGCAAATTCACTTCTCCCGAGCTTTGGAAGACAAAAGGGAGACCTCTTGTGAAAGAAGGATGCACTGCAAGCACACACACCACAACACCTTCTTGGCAACTTCCTTGTCTTCTCCCTCTTTCCATACTAATTTAATTGAACAACCCCACCACAGCCTTGTGCTCAAATAACAGAAGGAAACAACCTCAGAGGTCCTACTTCTCCCTATCCTGCCCATTTGTTAGGACAGCCCTAGAGGAAGGTCAGTTTAACCCAAGAAGGAGACTGAATTTTCATCCATCATGAAAATTTAGATTTATTTCAACCAGCTTGAAATCAGATCCATGTATGTTTTCAAAGTGCACTCCACCAAGCCCAGTGATGACCATTTGTGACACAGGCTCAAACCCTGGATCCAAGAGGGCAGGTCCCACACTCAGTGTGGGACAGGGACCTGCCATCAGTCCCTCAGCACTGCCCCACAGAAGCAGTGAAACAGCTGAAATCCATGACTTGATCAGGTCTCAAAACTTGGGCTAAAATAACCCAGCAGAATTCCTGACATGGCCCAAAGAATCAGGAACCAGAGGTGGCTGCAACTGTTTTACTGGACATCTCAAGGGAAATATAAAAATATCTGAGGCTCCCCAAATACAGTATGGAAATAAAGAAATAAATTTGTTGTCAGACCCCGGCTGTTCATCAGTTAAGAGCAGTGATGAGCCATTAAAGGATGCCTGCACACAGACAATCCAGTGTTTCATTCTGGTGTCTTGTTTGGTTTTTTTAGTATCACCAGTTACAACAGTAGCACCAGTGGTCTTTTTTTTTAATGTAGGGGCAGCTGCTTCCTGCAGTAGCTTGGAGAGGCCAGTGCTGTTGCAGCACCTGGGCCATGCCCAAAATGAAAGGCAGTGACCAGGTACAGGGCTGCCAGCAGGAAGGGAATTGCTCACCAGCACCTCAAAGGCCTTTGCTCTGCCAGGTGCCTCACCTTCTCACGAGGATGCTGGAGGCTGTGAGAAGAAGCTGAGTAACTTGAGAGGAACTTGAAGAAGCAACGTGCTGTAAAAAATCAGTATTTTTCCCCTATCAGAAGTAAAGCATGAGAAAAACAAAGCTGAGGTAAGGGAGGTTGCTGAGGTCCCAAGTCCTCCTCTGACACTCTGCCTGGCAACAAGCCCCATTTCAGCTGACTCCTGCCTATCCCAGCAGTTTCAGCTGCTAGGGAGTGGCTGGTCCAGGACCAGTGTCCAGGCTCCAGCAGCACAGGTCAGCTTTAGTATAGCATAGGAACAGAGTTCCTCAGCTCTGACTCAGAGGAAAGCAAACAGCCCACACTGCTCAGTAAGACAGAGAACAAAATAACACATTTTATCTCCAACATCTCCATCCACCCTCAATCTATTTATCACTTGGGGACATGACTTACAAGGCTGTCCCCTGCTCATCTCTGTTTGGATCCTTCTTTGTATCTGATGGTGTTAGATGGCACATCACTGAGTTCTACTCATCTCAGCAATGGGCACGAATCTTGGATTTCATCTCTAAAACAGACAAGCTGAATGGGAGGTGAGGGCAAAACAGTGCCCAAAACAGCCAAGTCTTCAAATTGTGAAAAACACAGGGTGCCATTTGCTGCCAAAGGGTAACTGCTACAGGCACAGTTTGCAACAGGAAAAAATTCCAACAAAAAAAGGGCTGTAGAGTTTTCCAGCAGGGAAGTCTTAAAGGATTCTCAGTAGGAGAAGGAGAGAAGACTACCTTTGCAACCACATTAAAGGTGTCAGCCCAGTTCCCACAGAGGCAGCCAAGGGATCTAACTGAGCACTGGCACAGGCTGCTGGGATGGCTGGGCCGTCCCTGCTGGGACCTCCCCACAAGGACAAACACTGTGTGAGCTCCCTGGAGCTGACCTTTGGGACCAGAACACTAGAGAGCCTTCCCAGGGAAGCAGGCAGAAGGAAGGCATCTTTACATTTTTCCCCTGGGGAGACTTAAAACAAAAAGACCAAATTTCCACACCCACTGCCCATGGCAGCTATGGTACACGTAACAAGAGCTATGCTAGCGCAACTGCTCTCCCAGTCCTCTCTTGTGCACAAGCCAGGGCATCATCAGAGCCCCCTTCCTGACACCCTCTTTGCTGAGGGGGTGTCAAGAAGATTCCCATTTTAAAAATGACCTTTTTTTTCCCTTTGGGAGACATTGTAAGAAGATGTCTATATTTAAAATGCTTTTTCTGGACTAATTTCAAAATCAGGAGACTTTTGTGCGTCCTGGAGAGGAACAGCTGTTGGTGTCAAAGTTCATTTGTAAAATACCGCTGCAGCCCAGCCCAAACCTATACACGGAGCTCAATCCCGAGTGGGGAGCAGCGCCCCAGGCCCCCCATTTCTGTGCCAAGAGCACCACCCGGTGGCCTTCCTGGCCGTGGCTCGCTCCCTCAGAAACCGTAATAAAACTGAAACATTTGAAGGGGAAGAAAAAATCAGAAGCCTGTAGCCGTGCACAAAGCTGTATGGATAAGCTGGGCATAAACCCTGGTGTGCTTATTGTATGAAACCCAGCCAGTATATGAGCAACCTAAAAAAATTCCTTACAGGTGTCTTGCAGAAGAGGGAGGAGTCACGGGACGGGTTTTGCTGGGACCAGGTGGAAGTGCAGGGCTTTAAGAGAGCAAGTCATAGTCCTACTGTGGCTGGCACTTACTTCCTCCTCCTCCAGCACCTCACCTCCCAAGACAGCAGCTCTACGGCTCATGGGGGGCAAGTACCAGCACCCCAAAGGTGCTGCTGCATTGCACAGCAGCTGTCCCTGCTCCTTGCACAGATCCCTGCACTCTCAGCAGGCCAAGGCAGGTCTGGTACTGCTGGCCTGGGCAGCGATGGGCCACCACCTCCCCTTTTCTACCCTCCCTACACTATCAGTTTACTTCTACCCAGTGTGTTTCACTGCAACTTTTTCTGAAGCCTTGATGATCCTGAAGCCTAAAAGTGAGGATTTAACAAGTGTTCATGAGTAGTTTTCCATATACTGCTCACAGACTTTGGCTGGAGCTGAGCACTCATCGGGTTCCCTGGGGCACGCTCACCAGAGAAGACCTCCCTGAGCACTGTGGGATTTCTGTGTGCATCCTCCTGCTGCCTGAAGCAGGAATACATTAAATAATTCAGTCCTGGCAAGGAAGACAGCCCTGTGGGAAACAATTTATACAAGTGTTATTGGCTGTTAATGGAAATCTTTGGGAAGAAAAAGAAAATGTACACTTCTATTAAGATGAAAAAGGAATGTGTCCATATAACAAATAATTCCCAGTAGCTATGCCTCGAGGCCCATGTGCAAAGCATAAGGAAGGTCCATTGCTTTTAGTACTCTGTTCTGAAGGTTTTATATAAGAACTGAATGGATCAGAGGGAAAATTGAAGAGGGTTGAAGAAAGTCACACTCTGCCTGGCACTGGAGACCTTATCAAGCAGGCAAGTGAACTTGCCAGTTACCTCAAGTATTAACAAATAAAAAGAGCTCACAACAACATGAGCAGGAAGGAGGCAAGGGTCAGACAGGGCTAATTTGGGAGTGAGCAGCCTGCACCAAACTCCTGTGAGCCCAGCCTGGCAGCATAGCGCCGTCTGATGTGCAGGTTCAGGTCACCCAAGGCACCTTTAGCTTATAGGTCACAAGAACCATGGCAAAAGCCTCTGTCAGCTAAAACAGTCCTTCACCTCTCTTCCTCCTCTCACTTCTTTTTGCTGTCTTGTCCTTTCCACTTCCATTATCCTTATGAGTTTAAGAAGAGCACTTTCTCTCATCTGCAGACAGACCAGCTGGCAGGTCACACAGCTGTAGCTATGACAAATACTACAAATGTGGGATGAATACATCCAGCATACACTTGTCCTGTTTATCTTCTGGATGTCACTTTGCCTAAACACAGCCGCACTATGAGAGGTGTTTTCTTGCTAAAATATCAAAGCTGCTTTAGTAAAGACAGAATTACCAAAAAGGCTCTTCACTTCAAGAGACACTTCAAGACACCGCAGCACTGTAAACCTTTATCATTTTGGTTAATAGAAAAATCCTCTCAAGTGTTTTGTACTGTGAGCAGTATAGTTTCTGGGACAAGTCAGCATCACTGCAAAAAATGAGACAAGTACATGAAGATGTTGTGTGACAAAATGTAGTGTCACTTTCCTAAATTGCAAGGGCCCAATTTTATTGAGAGACACTGAAAACTGAAGCCCACACTAATTAGAAACCTAGAGTAATATTACCTGTGTACATCCTTTTTTCCAGGTTTACCAGATGTTTGATGAACATCATCTAAATTTTCTGTCTTGTGCTTAAAGCTCTTTGGAAACGTATTCAGTTATTTTTGTTTTAAACCACCCTTTCATTGTTCATAAGAAATGGGTGAACAGGAAAAGAACATCTGTGTTTAAAACATAGTAACATCATTGGATTTTACTTTGACATAAAGGTTCTTGATGTTACAACATGCAAAGCAGCATTTTTCGCAGGTTAATACAGCTTCCTAAGTCATATCCTTTTGTATACATTCTTCTTCAAATTTTCTTTTTTTCCCTTTGAAATTAATTTCATATTGCAATCCTTTTCAGCTTGAAAACACAGCCATATCTCTTTTTCAAAGCTGCAGATTGTAGAAAGGGATGCAGGCGAGAAGATGGTTTCTCTGCAGCAACTCCAACAAAATTACCTGCTGTTTGCTTTCACTGTGGATTTCCACAAGGATTGCTTTCAGTAGTGAAATTTTGAAGAATGGCATTGGAGATTTTTTTTGTTTGTTTCTAAGCTGCTCTTTAGACTCTACTTATACCTCCCCTACCACAACAAAGAAGGTCTCTGGATGCTGCTCCGCAGAAGGTATTTTAAACACTCTTTGTAGACCTCCTTCTTCTTAAACCTCATAGCACTCATCTAAACAAAGTAGCTAAAATATTCATATAAAGTACCACTAAAACTCAGTTCTCAAAAGCATTTCTCCAGCAGCAACGTCCCAAGCTATAAAGGTTTTCTTGTGCTGAAGCCACACAGAAAGGAATGAGCCTGGTGCGAAGTAGGAGGAAAGACCCAATCTGCAAAGTGTTTGTAGCTTACAGCTCTGAAATGAGGTGCAGACAGTGAAGGAGGATGAAACATGCACTCAAGCATAGACAGCAGTCCCACTGTAGGCTTGATCAACATATGCCATTGTCAAGGAGAAAAGGATAGGGTCCTTTTCCTTAAGCTTTTAAAGATCAGGCTTGCCAGTGGCCAGAAGGAAGGCCACAGGAACCTTACCTTGGAAGAAGACAGAGGAGTGAGTTCCTAAAATGCTTTCTAGTCCCCTGAAGAGTCACGGAAAATGTCTGGAGACCACAGCACAAAAGACCACAGCACAACACCTCTTTGAGCTTGGGGGTCTCCCTTTGCAACACCTGTCAGCTCAGCTCTCCCATTTGTAACTTTTCCCCCTTCTCCACACCCCCATGGCAGACAACGTGAGCCTGCAGCACTCTTAGACACTAAATACCGTTCAAAACCCCAGCAAGAAGCGTTGTTAGAATCATAGAATGGTTTGGGTCAGAAGGGACCTCTAAAAATCATCTAGTTTCAGGATGCCAGCCTCCTGCAATAAGCAAATTGTAGCTGTCATTCTCTAGACAAACTGCAGATGAGAGAGCCAGAACTCACGCACAGAGTAGCCTCCCTCAGTCCATTCCTGCTCTCCTTGATACTACTACACTCATTGCTACTACTAGGGATTTTCTCTTTGAATTTCTCATGTTGAAACCAACCCATTTACAAAGACCGACTGTTTAATTCTAGGTTCTTCAAGCCTCTTTGAAGATACTTTGCTGCAATGAAAAAATAGCTCCTGTCTCCCCAGCTGCTTTTAAAACCACCACTGACAGTTGTCCTTGCCTTTCCTTGGTTGAGGATTTCCTCTTCCAAAGTTTTTCTGCCCTGCATAATTCTCTTCCCAAGGCTAACCTTTCTTAAACAGAACTTACTGGAGGGAATCTACCCAATTAGACATTTAAATCAATTAGGCTGATTGACAGGAGGCTTAAGTCTAGCATATTCTTGATTGCAGACACAAACACTCAGCTGGAATAAATACCTGCCTCACAAGGACTTACTGAGGCTTAATTAGCTAACGTTTGTGAAGAGCTTTGAACACATGAAGTGCTGTACCTGCACTGTTATTCTCTCCATTCCTAGTAATACAAATGTCAAATTTGGACATGGCAAAAACAAGGAGGCCAGAAGGGGACCTTGACCCAAGGCCACTGGAGACCACAGCTGCAGGAGAGGACAGTGATGTCTGGCAGGGCTTTGCTACAACTAAACATCACTGCTGCTCTGTGCTCATGAAGCCTCTCACTCCTCTGCAGGATGGCAGCAGCCCCTGACCTCCAGACCTCTACACCAGGACTTTTCCCCACACTAGCATCAGACCAGCAGCAGGGCGTGAATGAATCCTGGATGCCAGTTGTTCTGCACCCTGTTCTCCAGCATTCTTCCCAGGAAGGAATTCAGGTTGTTTGTGTTTTTAAAGAAGTGCCATTCACTAAGGCATCAAGGCACTAATGCCTAATAAATAAACAAGAGCTCAAGTTCATGGAGGACTTTGAGGCTGCCCAAAAGCAGCACTGGTATTATTACCAGCTAACACACACGTAGGAAAGCTTCATATTAACAGAAAATGTCCACACACCTCAGCAATACAAAGGATCTCTTTTCAAAAAAGCATACATGATGTGTCACCCTGAAAACCTAAATTTCTCTGGTTATATGGGGTTGAATAAAGATCCAGTTTTGCAAGTTGTATGCTTCACCAAAAAAGACCACACCTGAAAATCAGTAAAATAACTAAATATAATAACTAACGTACCAATGAAAATAACTAGCTTTTTTCAGCCCACACAGAACTGTCTTATTCAGATTGCAAACCTGTACACACACGTGAACTGAAAAAGTTAAGTTTGGGACTCACAAAATATAGTTTGGACTGGCACAAGAAAGTTCCTCAGAATCCAAATCATTGTAGCCTGCCAGTAAGGTTTCCAACTGAAAAACAAAGCTGTCCCATCCTTACCTTTCCTCTGTCAGCCCATTTAACTTTGAAAACAAATTGAACAACAATCAGTCCTGATAATTTACCTTGCCAGAATGAAGCTGCTGAATTCTTTGTCGGCTCTCCTCCCAGAATCTCTTGTACGAGATTTGTCCAAAAGTTCATCCAAAGTATCCTCCTGATAAAGGCTGTTTAGTTTTTGGTACAATTCATAACAGTCAAATCACTGATTCATTAAAACAATGACCTGATGACACTATTTTCACTAGCGCATTTTGAATAATGTGGGGGATTTTTTCTGCTCTGTAGAGAAGTAGTAATGCTGGCAGATAGCCCCGAGAACAAACAAAACAGAGGGCATGCACAGAATTTGGCATTTATACCATTAAAACACGTGTGCCCACACAGAGAAGCTGCAAACCTGAAAAGCCTCAAGCAATAGTTATTTACAACTAAGGGAAAAAAGTCTCCATCACCAGCTCTAATCCATTGAAACACAGGAATGCCCTCAGAAACACCAGTAGATCTTTTAATTCCGTAACATACCTTTTCAAAGATGTTCATGAAGGAATCTTTGCTACTGGCAAGTACAAGGAACTAAGTTTAGTGTCATAGAAATACAACACTAAATGTTTCTGTTTTCCTTGAAACCAGGATTAGGGAGCAGCAGCAAATATTCTAAACAAGGCTGGGATTTTCAAGGCAAAAGCATAAATTGTACCACTCTTTCCCAGAAAGTGATAATCTAAAACCCGTGTTTGTGTCTTTTAAGATTCCCACCTTCAAAGCTTAAAAAAATACTACAAGAAATATTTCATCATAGAAGAAATACAGGTTCATGTTCAGCGACCATGACATTCAGTGGTCTGTTTTGGAAATTAAAGAACCAGTTAATTTTCCTGGTCATTAAGGGATTTATCTACACATCCTTGTTCCAGTTTTCCTCATGTAGCCTGCTGCCTTTTCCCAAGTGAACTCTGTACCTAAACACAGCTTTCTGAATATTCTGATTTTATAACCTTACCATTTACTAGCCAATAATTTATGTAAGGCTTCAGCTGTTAGGAAGAGTTTATTACTGTCACATTCTAACATCCAGCTCTAACTTCTGTCCCTTGAACATTAACTGTGTGAGTTATGAAAGCATGTAAAAATAAACTTCCATAAAATTCTTCTGTGGATGAATAATTGCTCGAAGTTACTCACATGGTGGAGCAGTTTTGCTTTTATTTCTTTTAAGGGATTCTTCTCCTGTCCTGTCATTAGAAAATTATGATTCAGGTGAGATAATCTAGTGGTTGCTATAGTATCTGCTTGGAATCAGCTATTCCCAGACACACAGAAGTAAGTGGGGAACCATCACGGGAATGTTACACACCAGCAAAGGGAAAGACATTTTTTATTTCACTCATAAAGCCCTGCTAGATTTGTCTAGAGCATTGATTTAGTTAACAAAATAAAAACATTTTGAAAAAAAGTTATGTTTTCCTTCAGCTTTTCCTCCTCTTGTTTTATTTCCCACTTTTTTCTTTCAAAATCTTTTTTGTTTGTTTCAAATCATGAGGGGCTATTTAATATGGTGTCTCTCCCTCTTTCTTTATTGAAGAAATACCTTACCAGGACACATGCTGGCTTTTAGCCAAACAGCCAACATGCTTCCACTTTCAGCACCACAATTTTATGCTTTCTTTGGAAACACTGGTCAGTAACACATTTTTCATCCATCACTCACCACGTGAAGAATATTTTGGCCAGTATGTTTCCAGGCAAGCTGAAATTAATAAGATTTATTCAACCCATTTAGTTCCACCCTTACACTAGGCACAAAGGTTTCTTCTGAGCTGTTAAATAATAAGTTTTTATGCTGTAGCAGTGCAGTGTCATTGAAACTCTCAACATTGCAAGCTATGTAGTTGCAATTTCATAGGATCACAAAATTGCACTCTTTTTGAAAAGCCAGCAATAAGGTTTTCTTGACAACTTACCATAGTGGTTAACAATCACACACTTCCATTTCTAGGAAAATTATCTTCATTTCTGAAATCCTTTATGTTAAACATTCTCTAAAATGCTTTATGCTGCAATTCTTCATGGGAAATGCCTTCTTACAGCACAGTGGTTGTCACTGAAATTTAGAAAGCTTTATGAAGAGAGCAGTGACAATGCAGGAATAACCTTTTACGATTCAATACATTTTTCCAGTGGTTTAAGGAGCACCCCTTTTTCAGATCTACACTCCTTATCCAATCTAGCAATCTAGCAATCACCCAGCTCCTGTTGCAGCACCTGCTCAGCCCTACCAAGGTACTTCATGTTCTCACTGCACCAAATATTCTTATTGCTTGAATTGCTGAAATACTCTGGGAATAATTCCTGTATTTCTCTGGTTTTTTAAGTGCTTCCAGCTCTTCATTTCAGTTTCTGAATTCAGAAAACAAAATGCATTTCCAATGACAGTTTAAGGTTATAAGCTTTTTCTGTTTTTCCAGTTGCTCTTTATCAAAACAGTTCTAATCTAAAAAGAAAAAGTTCTGCGAGAATATAACATCTGACTTTCATGATAATCACACAAATTTATTGCACTGCTGGACTCTGCCTTCAACTACTTCTGACACAGGAAACACATGTACATCCCACTCCTAACAGCAAAGCATTAAATCAGATTTCATTAGCTGCCTATACAAATTGTTAAAATGAAATCCAATAAATTTGTGTGACTATCATAAAAGCCAGTCATTCCAAAGAGTTTACAGTTATTCTTAGAGTAATGACGAGGCTGTGATGTCTTTAAGGACCAATATGCAATAAACTTTTCTCACTGCCAGCCACTTTATCACATATGCTCACATGCAGAGAAGGTAGCTTCTTCAAAAACACCATCAATATACCAGACACAATTTTATTTCCAATGCTTCAGATGATACTGCCGGCCTGCAGGAAAATACCATTTTTAATAACAGAATTGAAATATATACAGGCTACTAAGAAATTGTCTCCTTTGAAAAAGCCATTTTTTGCAAGCAACTCAATTTCAAATAGAATGCCTGCTTCCACAAAGAAAGCAAATCTTTTTCTAAACAAACTTGAATTTTACAGAAAAAGATTTGATGGGAGAAATCAGTCCTGTGTGCATAAAGCCTCAGTGAAGCTAGGTCTGCTTGTCATGATTGCTCTAACATCACAGCATATATGACTAATGCAGTACAGGGCCAAAAACGGTGGTAAAAATGAATCTCAGCTCCAGTTCTGCAAAGATCTGTGTTGGTTTTAATGGGATTACATGCAGCAGCAAAGGAAAACACATCTGTAAGTATTCAAAGGACTGCAGCAGTAGAATGGGTTCTGCTACTCATAAATGAAGACACACACAATACTTACTGAAATTGCAAACCTTTAAAAACAAGTATTTCCCAAATAGATACATTGCCAGAAGAAAAAAAAAAACCAAACCTCAAAATACTTGGCCACACAGTTGTTTCCCAATTTATTGGAAAGAACTGAAACATAACATTCACTGTATAATTTGCCTTTATTGGAGGTACAGGGGGAGGAATAACAACTTCTCTGCTGAAGTTTACAATGTATTTTAATTTAGAAAATTACACCTTCAGCCTAGTTATAAATAAACCATGTTGTAGAACAAACAGTGCCAATATACACTGTCAGCCCAGTTAAAGTGCCCATAATTCCTTTCAGGAGCAAGAACGTCAACAGTAAAGTATTACTGGTGAACTTAGGAAAGACAGAAAAATGCATGCCCAGAAACACCAAAAAGCATTTCCCCTACATTGCTTAAATTAAAAGAAATCTAGATGACAGGAGAAATTACAGGAAAAGTATTTCAGTGATACCAAAGTGTCTTTGGGAAGATCAGTTTATAAGCACAGCAAATTTACTATATTTTCAAGCAGTCTGAAAACCTCCCCAAATCTGGGCACTTGCAGAAAAGCAAACAGTTGACTTCAGTAAGTTCACTTTAACAAGAGGACCAAAACACAAGAGGCCTAAGCTCAGGGGACAACATCCCACTACCCTTCCATCACCCTACAGCCAAAAATTGCAGTAACAGAGATACAGGAAATCCACTTATAATGCCAGTCAGAAGTGAGGTGGCAGATTTGACGGTGTTTGAGTCCAGCTATTCCACACAGCTGCTACACAATCCTAGAATAAAAGAAGTTAAAGTGTCTGTGTCTCAGAGGAAACAGTCTCTGCTGTACTGCCAAGCTTCAATCAGGAGTCTCCTGGGCACACATTTTTAAATATTAGGTGACTAAACATAAGAGCAACGACCAAATTCCCACTGTTCATTTTCAGGCAGTTATGCACCATGCAATGTGAAACGCCAGTCTTTTGCACAGTTTCAGATGCCTAATTACTTCCAAAAATTTTTGCTCATTCCCATTTCTAAGGCCAGAATTTTCTGAAGAAAAACATATTAATATGTGCAGATTTCACCACCTTTCAGTAATGGGAGTCATTCACGGGGATAAGAGGCCAGTGACAGTAGGCAGATGACAGGGGATAGAAAATAGGTAGGTGAGGTCTAGGACCAATAAAATGTAATAGCATATGGGAAAGTGAAGAAGTTGAACTTGGTGGCAAATGGAGGGGATATCCGGGGACCACTTTATCTTCAGACAGTGGAAAGAATGCCACTAGAGAGAGTTACTACTTAGTTTGTCAGTCACAGGCAATCACTAAAAGCCTGGATTTAATGTTCGGAAACTCCGAACAAAGAAAGTTTATGATGCACAAAGCTAGAAACGCTGGCTTCTAAGGATACTCAAAATGCTTCACAGTACTCTTTGGCTGACCTGTGGGAATAGCACATCCTTACCAACACCCCGACTATCCTTTAGTGGCCCCTTTTGTAACTATTGTATTTGAAAGCCTTGACTGTGATTTTAAGTGTTGACCCTAAAAAAACATAACATGACATGACATGACATGACATGACATGACATGACATGACATAGCAATATTGAAAGGTTAAAAAAGCAACTGTCTATTAGGCATGTGTTTGACTACAAAATGAAATATTGATGATTCAATTCTCTATGTTTGGATCTTTGTGCTTGCTTCAAGTCTGAGAAATATTAACAGTTAGGGCATGAAAATATGCAAGCGTGCTTAAAAGCTGCAACCAACTAAAGAAGAACCAAGTCAATGGTTAAAGATGATGGAGAACCTCTGGTTTCTAAAAGCAGAATATTTTTTGAATAGCCAATATCAGATAGTAAAGAAATATCCCTGGAATAGCTAGAACTTGATCAGGATCTCCAGTGTGAGTTAGGAATCAACCAACAGCTTTTACAAGGCATGAAAGGATTCCTACTCAGCTGATTTGCTAAAGCTTGCAGCAAACAAACAGGTTCTTCCCTTCTATTGCCTTAGACCCAGGAAATCCTCTGGAAGTGGAACTTTCCTGTCGAGGTCTGCAATATTAATTAATACTTTGCACTTAGCTCTTGGGTGGGGGAGGGGTGTTTCTTGCTCATATTTTCAGACTCTCTCCATTGTTAGTATTTAAAGAGATGAGGACATTTTAACGTTTTATTTTCAGTGGAATATAAAGCCATATGAGAGTCTAATCCACAAAGACTTAAGGAAGGGCAGGGAGGGATATTTCTTCTTCCTAAGAAATCAGCAAGAATTTTCTCTGAGCCTGTATTCTCCCCCAGCTTTGAGCTTTCTCAGACTTACTGTAGACAAAGAAACTAATCAAGAAATGAAAACATTAAGGGGAAGATGACTCCAGAACCTAAGGAGAGAGTATACATTAGAAAAATCTCAGGAAACGAAGAACAGTGATAATCCTCAATCACAGAGTGTGAACATTGTTCATATGTTAGAAACCATCTTAAAGAGCATAAAGATCAGGTCTGCGTTGGAATGTTACACCATGGGAAGACAAAAGCCTGAGAAAAGGCAGTAGAAGATGACAAGAGGATTTTCACCATTTTTTGTCTGAGTCCTGCCTAATATTACTTTCAACATCAGCAAGCAATGTTGAGGCTGAGCTCTCCAAAGTCATACGGGTTTTCATTGCTACAAGTAACTCAAACCATAAAGTTTGGGGACCTGGACTCCGGAGGACAGCACAGAGGCAGAGCAGGAACACTGGAAGCAACAAGAGAAAAGAAGGAATAACAAAGCAGGAGAGAGAAAGAAAGAAGTAAAAACCCTGAGAAGCACCTGGAAGCTTTTTCAGCCTCCAGCCTGGAGGAGGAGGGCCTAATGCCACACATCTGTTAGCAACAGCGACAAACCAATGCCTCAGCACTGCCACAGCAGCACCTGTACTTAGAGGTGCTATGCAGTGACTACCTGGCACAGTCCACGTTTAGCCTGTCTGGAGCACAGAGAACTTGAAAGAAAAACAAAATCATTGAAAAAATAATTACTTTTATAATCATTACAAGCAATTTCTCCATCTTCTGCACTATGAATAAGGCTGCAGACAGGTTCTTAGAGATGAAAAAGGCAACTTGTAACACAATCTCCAAACTTTCAGATTCATTGCTGATTAAATACTTTTTGTCACTTCAGACTTTATTCCTAAACAACTATATTAAAAATAAGATAATTACAAAATATAATATTGCACATCAGAAGCTATTTTTCCACAGTTTCCTATCCAAAATAGACTTAAATTAACAGAGGATACATTATTACTAGTACTCAAATACTATGTAATGCTTTTATAATATTAGTTTACATTAGGTTCCCTTAACTGAGGGAAGCACTTAAATCCATTCTTGTTTTCAGGAAAAGTCTTCCTGACTCAGAGACTCCAAAGCAGAAGTATGACATATCATATAGATACTACTTGGGCATACAGTAAAGATTTGATTGGTTTGTTTCACCAATTCTTGAACTCCACAGCAAGTCTTATTCCAGTAAGTATTAGAAATAAGCTAATTCAATTTAAAGTGCAATTCTCCTTTAAGAGTCAAGTGATCTCTACTTTTATACATAATTCTTGCAGCAAAACAGTCACAAGATGAAACAGGAACATGATGACAGCACCCTACACTTTTTGGTTATTCAGCAAGTTCACACAAAATATTAGCACTCACCAAAAAATAATATTATGGTTCATATAGTTGTGAAAATGTTCCACTGATTCTGAAATGCTTCTGACATTTCTTATTATGAAATACACAGGCAGAGCAGCAGCTCTCCAAGTGTAAAATACCCTTCATTTCTACAGGCTGTGTATTCAATGCTAACACCACTGATATTCTAACATCAATATTATTTGCAGCACATGGAACTCGAGGACAAAGAATTATAAAATGGAAAACTCATGTGCTTTTTGAATTTAATTAGTTAACCAAAAATTCTGAGATTCAAAAGCTGTTCTAGGTCATGGCCCCTCTCTGGACTGTATTTTTTCCCCTCAGGATTTCTTTAAAACTGCATCCAACAAAAATATGAAAAACACATGCAATAGAGCATCTGACACTTCCGCTGGGAGACCTTTCCATAGCCAACAAGCTGTTTTTCCCCAAGTGGGGGTTTTAGTCTAATTTCATCCCATTGCCTATTCTCATGGAAGCAAAGAGAAAAAGGCTACAGGGAGGACAAGAGATGAAAAAAACCAAACCAACCAAACAAAACAATTGCTAAACTACACTGAAAAAGTGTAAAAAAGCAATTCAGCTGGGAAGTATGTGGATGAAAGGGAAATGGTGAAGGCAAGTGTTAACTTTGGCCACAGTTTCCCAGCTTTTTCTTCTCCATCAGCATGGAAAAGTCACAGATGCACATGGATATCTCCAAGGGGTAAAACCCTCAATATGGAAAAATGCATGAGTTATTATTCCATAATTATAACTTCGGGAAAAGAAGCAAAGTGCCCTTAGAAGTGCTTAACTTCCTACTTCCCAGAAAAGGAAGAAAACCTCTTTGAAAGTTGTTATTCTTTGAATCTTGAAAAGGTATCAACCATATATTCCCCCTTTTCAAAACAAATGAAACCTCCATACTACACAGCACCATCACCGTGTGACATTGTACCATCTATTACCATCTATTATCCTGAACAAACAATGAAAGATGTTGCCAAGGGAGACATCATAAAACATCAGATTTAGTCAATAAGGGTTTGTATTCCCTCACAACTTAATAAATACAGTATCTGGCTGCTTATTTATTATATCCTACAGCTAAAAAATATATTTGCTTTTTATTCTTCCTTCTCTGTGGCTAGAAGGAATTAGTGAAAAGACAGTTTAAAGAATTAGTGCAGGATGTGTATGCAGACAGCTATTTTGAAAACATTACAAACACAAAACTCCTCGAAGATACCATACAAAAATGATGAGAGAAGACTCACCACTAGAGTCAGTCACAGAAGCAAACATTTGTCATCTTAAACAGATGTAAAAGCCCAAATCAATACTTAAAGAAAAATAATAGACACCCTCCAGAACTTATCTAGTCCCCACTGCTTTCAACAGAGAGATTGCCAAGTAACATCCGAGGAGGTGGATGTGAATTTGATCTTTCTCCTTCAGAATCTCAGAATCAAAAAAAGAAGCATGGCAATAGCCACCAACAGCTACACATTAAATTCCCAATTCATTTAGAAAACATAAATGATTTGTTAATCAATAAAAAGAAGACAAAATGATCTTGAAAGATTTCATGTGTCCCCATCAGCAACCTCCTTTCGGCGCTGGGCCCGGAAATGGCGCTCAATATTTATTGTCACTTCCCTCTGCAGATTCCTGCTGTTAGTTTTCCCAGCTGTTCTGATCCAGGGGTGTTGAAGGACTTGCCGTGCTGTGTAGCGCTTCTGGGGATCCACTATCAACAGCCTGGTGATGAGGTCTTTCGCTGCTATTATGAAAGAAAGCAAAGGAGAGAGGGGTGAAGCACAGTGGTGTGATGATCCCGTGCAACATGCTCTAGGATGACCCTGCTCGAGCAGGATGTTTGAAACACATGACCCACTTCCAACCTTACCTGTTCTGTGATGGTGACAGTTATACCCACACAAAATGTCCTTCTTATTTTTTTCATTAGTTTTACCATGATTTCTGTGACTAAGCCCAGGAGCTATTCGAACAACTGGAGTTAGAGTTAGTGACAGGAGATATTAAATCTCTGTGACTGATGTCATTCTCCCCTTCAGAAAGAGGAGAAAGTGAGGGGAATTTAATCTCAAAAGCATGCTGAAGGCATCAGGCTAAGTGTTCACATTCACAGGAATGAGCACTGGGTATCTCATCCCTTAAGGAGCATAAATGTTGTAAAATGCTGTGGAATATGTTCTTTAAAAGACTGTACACAGGGTATAAAAGAATTTTAGGGTTTCTGATTTTAAAGAGTGCACAAAAGACACTGTACTAGCCTCTAAGAAGGAAAAAACTACAACGTGCGGACCCCATTGTTGTCAATAGGAAATCCACACTGTGTTCTGCAGGGCAAGGATTTCATTCTCAATTTTTGAGATTTTTGATAACATCTTTACAATCTAACATAACCCTTGAGTTTATTTTGGCACCTTTTTCTGCAGAGACATATAAACAAGATAAGGAAAATCCTTGCTTTTGCCTAGAAAGGGAGGAACCAAGGACTCCATTAAAGCATTCAGAACCAATATGCAGAAACACAGCCATCGATAGTACCAGAGGACTGAATTCACATTTAAAGTACAGATTCACACAGGAGAGACCTGTAAAACCAAGTTGGTCAAGCTTACTCCCCTGAAAAAAGAGTTTTTCCCACTTCAGGGAAGAAGACTGCCACTTCTCAGATAGGCTATAAATGCATAATCTTTACCTGCAGAAATATTGTCCCAGTAAGGGGATAGGAACTCGTAGTGACCCAGCTGTATGATCTGAAACAGCTCCTCTTGATCACGGTCCTGACTGCGAAAAGGGGGAAAACCGCAGAGCAGGATGTAAAGGATCACACCAGCTGCCCACATGTCTACTTCGAGTCCATAGCCTAAGGAAGAAGGGACAAACCATAAGTCTTGTTTTAGAAAGAAAACTCACAACTGCAAGGGAACTGTTCCTTGGAAATAGAATGAAAAAGAAACACAGGATCTCTGCTCAGTTCCTCAGAAAGATGAGGTCAGAAAAAGAATAAGTGGCTGGTACACCACATTTAAAAGCTGCCCATTATTAGCTACTGCTCTCACAGAGTCTCTCTTTTCCACAACATGTTTCACAAACACTGTCTCACAAGGCCAGTGTCAACTGGAGACTAATTGAGAAAACACAGCACATATTTCTAAAATAGTCATCCTCAGATTCCCTTCAAAAAAGAGCTAAGAGTGCCAAGTTTCCACTGAAATTGGATATAACTGGAGATGTGCAACCCAGCTCCACAGAACAAAAACCAGAAATAGATTTGCTTGAGTCACCAACAAAACTGACTTCTTTCCAGGTCTGAATCTTTTTGGAGATGAAATCTTCAAAATTCCTTGTAATGAAAAACATGTTTTGGATTGTTACATAAATTTAACATACATGTTCACAATGATTTTGCAGCATCAGGGGCTTTGGAAAGTTGTTTGGATCACAGTAATGAAATGGGGCTGGCTACTCTTAGGTTGCAACATGAACTTTTGGCCATTTCCCCACTTTAGCAATTATTATCTATGATATTTTATGGCTTATCTGCTTAGAAGTCAGTGGTATATTAGCATAGACACTAATAGTGCAAATATAACTGATGCCATGCTTGTGTTTGTTAGAAACTAAAAGGTTTGCTTTCCCAAATTACACTGGTAGCCAACCTCCTACCCTGAAAAGATGTATCAGTAGGTTGAAACATTCTGGACTACTTCCATTATTAGAAAGTCCAGAGTAATTTTAAGATTTATGACAAATTAAACTCACCCTTCTCAGCAAGTATTTCAGGAGCAACATACGTTGGTGTTCCGCAGACAGTAAATATGGGTTTTGTAACCTGCTTTGCAAGGCCGAAATCTGCCAGTTTCAGTGTAGTAGATTTATCTGCATTGTGCTGAACCTATACCCAAAAAAAAAAAAAAAAAAAAAAAAAAAACCCAACCAAAAAAAACAACACCAAAAAATATATATGTTTAGTCCAGATGCATTTTAAAACAGCAAAACATAAAGGAAGCAGAAAATTAAACAGGAAGGAATTCTAATAATAGTACTAATAATGGAAACAGTCTCCAGAACAAGGTTCTTTTCCCCCATATACTAAGAGGGTGCATTTAAGAGGATAAGCAAATATGGAAAAAAGAAAACTTTGCTCTACAAACTCTGGCACACTGCAATTTCCAAGAAATTAATAAAAGGAACACAAAAAATAGCCAAGAGTCAATTAAATGTTATTATTTCCTCTTGAGAAAATAAACAGTTCTTTTTCCCTGGGAAAGCAAAGAAGAATGCTGTGGACATCTTTATGCTTAAATGCAATGAGCCCAGGTAAACCACTGATTTTATAATTGTGTTTTAGCCCCAGACAGCAACTAAGTACCACACAACTGCTCAGTCATTCATCCCCCTTCTGCCCACAGTGGGATGGAAAGGAGTATCCAAAAAACCTTGGGTTGAGATAAGAACAACTTAATAAATGAACTAAAAGTATAATAATAATAATAATAATAATAATAATGGTAGGAATGGTAACAACTGTAATGAGAAGGGGGACGGGGAGAGAGAGAGCAAGAGAAAGAGAAAGGAATAAAACCCAAGAAAAACAAGTGCTGCACAATACAACTGCTCAGCCCAGCCCATCCCCCAGCAGAGACCAGCATCTCCTGGCCACCTCTCCTCAGTTTATTTACTGAGCATAACGTTCCATGCCAGGGAATATGCTTTTGGGTCAGCTGCCCTGGCCATGCTCCCTCCCAGCATTTGGTACACCTGCTATCTAGCAGAGCATGGGGCACTGAGAACTCCTTCACTTAGGGTAAGCAGTGCTCAGCAACAACCAAAACATCAGCATGTTATCAATGTTATTCTCATACTAAATCCAAAGTACAGCACTGTACCAGCTACTAAGAAGAAAAAATAACTCCATCCCAGCTAAAACCAAGACACATGAAAAGTATATCTCCATCATACTGGTCTAACAACAAAAAACAAACCAACAAAAGCTTTATGTTTTTTCCAAATTACTGTTACTCTACCTGCTGCCCTGAAACTAGATTAGTAATGGTCACAACACAGCAAGAGTTGTAGAAAGAGGTCCACGCAGACTGACCTCCTAACTGGGCCTTTTCAGCAGTTCTCATCTCCTACATCCACCTGGCAAGTAGTCAAAACACTTTTTCCAATTCTAATTTTGCATGCATGGGTCTTTAGCACTACTTTATAATGCAGTTAATGAAGGGTTATTTTAAGAAATGAAATATGTTAATGACATAGACAGTGGGATCGAGCACACCCTCAGCAAGCTGGCAGACACCACCAGACTGAGTGATGAGTCTGAAGGATGGGATGTCATCCAGAGGTTGAGCCTCATGAGGTTCAACAAGGCCAATGCAGTTCCTACACCTGAGCTGAGGCAATCCCCAGTGTCAGTATGGACTTGGTTATGGATTGAGAGCAGCCCTGTGGAGAGGGATTTGAAGATGCTGGTGGATGAAAAACTTGAATGAGCTGCCAATGTACAGCTGCAGTCCAGAAAGCCAACCATATCCAAAATAGTGTGGTCAGCAAGGCAAGGGAGGGGATTCTGCCCCTCTGCTCCACTCTGGCGAGACCCCACCTGCAGTGCTGCATCCAGCTCTGGGGTCCCCAGCACAGGAAGGACACAGACTTATTGGAGCAAGTCCAGAGGACGGCCAGGAAAGAGGGACAGAGCACCTCTCCTGTGAGGAAAGGCTGCGAGAGTTGTGGTTGTTCAGCCTGAAGAAAAGAAGGTTCCACACAGACCTTACAGTGGCCTTTCAATAATAAAAGCAAGATGGGGACAGGCTTTTTAGTAGGGCCTTCAGCAACAGGGCAAGGGACAATAACTTTAAACTGAAGGACAGTAGATTCAGACTAGATACTAGGAAGAAATGTTTCATGGAGGGTAGTGAAACACCAGAACAGGTTGCCCAGAGAGGTGGTAGATACTCAGTTCCTGGGAACATTCAAAGTCAGGTTGGAAAGGGCTCTGAGCACCCTGGTCTAGTTGAGATGTCCCTGGTCATTGCAAGGGTTTGGGCTGGATGACCTTTAAAGGTCCCTTCCGACTCAAACCATTCTATGATTCCATATTCAAAGGCCAAGTCATAAACAATGCAGTAGTATAATTTTTTAAAAATCAATATGTTTAATACTAGTGACTGACACTAATATTCTTTGAGAGGTAAAAAATGTCATTTATTTCCTTTAAATGAAAAAACTGTTTGTCTCTGGAACTATGGGGAACAGATCAGCAGCTAAAATGTCTACAAAAAAGGAAACCTGGACTTGGTTTTGAATGGACAAACTGGAATATAATGGGACAGGTATACTCTGTGCTTTAACACCTCATACTTTGCCATCAGACACCACTTAAGAAAGCCAAAAATTCAGGATGGTCTCTATTACCTGATAACTAAGGACACAGAAGGGACAAAATTTGCTCTTGTACATTACAGTTGACTAGTCCCCATTTATCATCTTTATAGAAACTGTAAGTACTCTTCCAATTTTGATTAAGCAAAATGAGTCTGGACTTTTTCGTAGGATTTTATTTCTTTTTAAGAAAAAAAAAAAATGACATTACAAAACAATACAGTATAGCTTACTAATCCCTTTTTACCTTCCGTATAATAAATGCACAAAACTGGGAGGAGTGACCAATGCCCCAGAACCCTACATGGCCATTCAGAAGGATCTCAAAAGACTTGAGAGATAAGCAGGGCAGAACCTGTTGAAATTCAACAAAAACAAGTTCAGGGTCCAGAACCTGGGCAGGAATAACCCAGGCACCAGTACAGGCTAGGGGACTGACCTGCTGGAAAGCAGCTCTGCACAGAAGGAGCTGGGGGCCCCAGGGGACAACAAGTTGTCCATGAACCAGCAGTGCCCTTGTGCACTCTTCTGGTTTTGATTAATCAAAACATTTTGGGTTTGTTTTTTTTTTTTGCTGCTCTTCCATGAAAAAGTATTTCTCAGTGTGAAACTGAAAATAAAGTTTACTACAACCATGCAGTCAAAACTTCTGCAAGAAGAAGCTAAAATGCCACAGGCCATTTTCTCTATTATACTAGGCAACTACGTGACAATCTTCTGCCATCATGCACTGTGGACACAAACTGAAGAAAATGGCAAAAAAAAGACTGTAAAGGTAAGGTTTTCTAGAACAACATCTATCTATAGAATTTATATTCTAATAGGGGTAACAGTGGTAAGACGTTACAAAAATTCACAATTGAAATGCTGAATTTTATATACAATATGAAAACATGAGCATGAATTTATTTTCCTATTCTATATATATATTTTTTAAATTATATAAGAAAAGTATGTCACATGGAATTTCAACTACCCTGCATGCCACTATACTAAGACAAACAATACTGAAACGTTTATATACATTTTTAGAAAACAGCAGCAGGGTGGTGGGAAGGGTGGAGAACACACTGGTCTTAATCCCAGTCCCAAAATCTTCAGGAGACTGTTGTACTGTGGTACTTTTTCTTTTCCCAGGATGCCAGACTCCTAATCTCCCATTACAGCACAAGGTGGCAACACTGCACCATCTGTTCTTTCAGGACAAAACCACGAGCTTTCACTTTACTTAACAACAGAGCAGGTAGGAACAGCAGGCACGGTGGGTATATTTTCACAGCTTTGTGACAATCTCTTCAGAGACAGCACGTAACCTGTCAGCAAGCCTGAAAACCTCAACCCAGAACTTCTCAGCAGCTTCACTAATGCTTATGCTCAGAACAAATCAGAGTCAGCTCAGAGCATTCCCTTCATCCCCTTCCTACTCTCCCATCTACCTTTCCATCACCTGGCATCATCTTGAGCATGCAAATATGCTTCACTGTAGAAACAAAAGCTTCAAGTGCTTCTCAATCATTCCTCAGGCCAGACTACTTCCTCACAGCAGGATCACAGAAACGTACAACCTGCTCGAGAGAAGTCTAACCTCTGACATCTACAGTATGTATTCCATGCAGTGGTGAGAACAAAGCAAAAACAGTGCTGCCTGCCTATAGACTTAATTGAGGTAAGAAAGACCAGTATTCCATACACTTTCTACAGACAGCAAATTTAGGCCATACAAATACTTATGTCCTTCAACTGCAAAGCACGCCAGCATCTGGTGGTCTTGGACTAAAGGTAGTCAACTGCTCAGTATTTTCTCAAATACAGATGATTAGAATATTGTCTGAGGATTTCTAGCTATCCCAGCCACGCAACCAAAAGATTACAATATAAGGCCAAATTCATCCTCAAAGAAGGGAAAAAAATAATCTTTCTCCTTCTCCCCTGTCTGTAGATGACTCCCAGTACTTAATGCTGGTTTGATTTCATATCTACCTTGTTAAATCCATCAGTGTGTTTAGGATGATGATTTACAACATTAATATTTCTCTGTACACACATGCATATGGTAGCACAAATTCTTCTTACGGACATCATGAAAGCCAGTTAGCCCATGTGATGTTTTGTATATTGGAAACAGACAGAGCTTAAGAAAAACTACTGCTTACACATTTGATTTTCAGACATCCTTTGCGGCTAGCTAGAAGAATCTCAATATAAAATCTTACAGAAAATTCCCTGTGTAGGTTTATCAAACTGAAAGTTATGACAGGTAAGTGGTCAAACAGGAGTTTGCCTCACATGAACTCAGAAAACTGGCAGTGCTTTGTACATATGTAAATAGTGTTGGAAAATAGACAGTGCTTTGTATATATGTAAATAGTGTCACAAAGTTCAAGAGCAGAAAGGCTATACTTGAAGTTCTCATATACACATGAAAATTTGAGAGACAGAAAAAGGGGCAGGGGGTAATTTCAGATGCATAAAAAGCTATAATATTTATGAAGTTAAGTGTTAAACAATTACCACATTAGCATGTGAGGGAAATGTACAAGGAGGTGAGTACACAATGAAAAAACAGCCCCCTTCCTTCCCCCTCCAAAAGACTTTGTCTCTTTTACAGCTATAACCTGGAAAAACACCACCACACTTTGGGCATTAATTTGTCACTCACAAGTGAAGAAATGCCAGCAGCTGGAGAATTAAACTGTCCCTTACCTAAAAACCTTGCCAGCAAATCCTGCTCCACGAGACAGCATGAAAGAAGTGACTGGCTTCATTTGTGAGACCAAACACACCACACTGCCCATCCTTGGCAGCAAAGGTTTTCTTGCTGAACACCTAGTCCTAAATGAGGTGATTCTGTTAGCAGATGGGAGGGAGTCGTAGCAGCTGTCTTCACACCAGCTGTCAAACAGATTTTGTTTTTGTAGCGCAAGTCACCACCCTTCTGCCTTGCAGTTATGCTGCAAGGAGCCTGATCAATGTGGGCAGACACAGTAGTGAAAGAGGGAGGGGAAAAAGCAGAAAGGATTACGGTGGCCTGGCACAGAAGTTTCTAACTAGAGGACAGTTCCATAAGAGAAACTGAAGTGCAGTGAACTAATAATTAAACCAGGTTTCCAACTTTCTCCTGTGTCAATAATTTTACAATTTACTAGACATCAAAGCATGTTTCTATCTTTTCTTCTGCGGAGACAGAAACTGTTTTCCTTCTTTCCCCAGTTGCTTATTTTCATGAAACTTACGGAAGTATTTTTTCCCAGATTGCTGCTTCTCTGTCATCTTTTATGACAATTAGCCAGTATGTTTAAAAGTCATTAGGAACAGGGTTAGATTCTCACACAAAGCAGGTTTAGAGTAGACATACACATTTCCTTAGTAAAATAGACCAAGGATCATTTCCTTTCTGCTTCCCATTTGCTTGAAGGGGAAAAACAGTAGATAAAGAAATTACAAGGTTCATCTGACCAAAAGAAGACCCAAAGTAGGACAAGCAAGTCAACAGCTTAAAAGTACATACCTATATTTTGACCTCTGTGTACAAAGTCTAGGTAGACCAATTCAGTTCTAAGCATCCTCAGTGTAACAAGAGGTATCCCACAAACAGGGACATCTCTGCAGGATGCTAGAACTTGAAGCACTGTGCTTCATCTCTCAGCAGCTGCAGATGAACCCACAAAATTTGTTTCAATACTGTTTGTTACTGTTCAGCACTGCCTGATGGTAAGACTAGTGGCAGCTCTCCTTCCTACTTTGCTGCTCCAGCCACTCTAAAGAGACAGAGGTAGCACACTAAAAAGCAAGAAAACCCAGAATCTTGCTCAAATGGCCTGTATTTATAGGAATACCTATTAGATAGCAGGTGACCTATCCAATACTATGAAGTGCTAATAAAACTCATTTGCATGGTTGAATAGACTTGCTTTTCAAAAGGATGCTTTGTGTACATGGTATCTAATACAGGTGTGCACAGAAAATCAACAGCAAGGTGAAACTAGAACAGGTAAAATTTTATTTCCCATAGTGCTTAAGTAACGCTGTTCTTGTATGACAAAATACCTACAGTCTGGGAGCTGCTCTGTCCTTGAAAAATGTACCCTGACTTTCAGAATGGGCAACATGATAATTTCAGTGCTACACAACACTGCCACTGCCCAGCATTCTCTGTTTTGCTGTTCTGTGAACTAAATGTGAAAACAACCAGAACAGACCTTTATTTTGCCCTTCTTTGCTTATCTACAACACTGTGATGATTATGTATTATAGAGGGAAATGAAGCATCAGATCTCAGGTGTTTCACATGCACTAGCTTATTTTCAGCAAATGGGAAGGAGCAGGACCTGGTTCATAATGGAAAATCAGCTTCCGGAAAAAGCCATGCAGTTTTAAATGAAGTTTTGTTCAAGCTTTGTGCAAATGAAGCACAAAGGCAAGGCCTACAAGCCCACTTCTTCATGCAAACCAGCCAGTTGCATTCATTGCATTCACAGTTGCATTCATTCTTTCATTTACACAGAGATCACATACCAAAGACTTTCATGAAACTAAGCAAGATTCATAGCAGGACCTAGTATAGATGCTATTGCTTAGTTAAAAGGTTTGGGAGCAAACTGTTCCAGCCCAGCCTTGTGCAACCTCTGCATTGTCCTCGAGGCTACACTGCTGCTTTTCTCCAGAAATCCAAACTGATCTCTGTGCAAAATTAATTCTCTTAAAAGCACTGAATGGCCCACAGGACTAAATAATCTATGACTTTTTTTGTTTGGCTAACCGTCATCTTCCACAAAAGCTGATCAAATCCAGTTTGTTAGAGACTGGAAAATACTTGCTATTTATCTGTTTATCAGGAAATTTGGAACCCTAATACAAGAGTGTAACACACACTTAGCAAAGGAGAGTTGTTTACTGTTACAGTTCTACAATGGGTATCTTGTGGAGTGTCAATACTACAAACATTTCTATGCATATTCACACGTGAGTAACTCTATTGACTTCAGTGCTGCATGCAAAGAATGTAGTCTCAGAAATGTGATGGAAACAAGAATTTGTCTCTTTGACATGAAGTTACTATCTGAGCTGACTTTAATGCTGTATTCACCAAAACATTTTACTGTTGGATTATTTCAATCAACTGCATAATACTTCTAAGAAAATAAATTGTCACAAGATAGAAATCACTATAGTAGAGGACTAGCAGAGCAGTCTGCAAGATATGCAAATGCAGTGGACAAAAAGTCCAACAAATAAATAAGATAAATTAGCAATTTTAATAAACTTCAGTCTGCAAGGAAGATGCTTTATGATTTATCACTGGACACCTATAAGTCAGATGCTAAGTAACAGGTCTGATTTCTGAAAAATAAAAAATGCTCACTACCGCTGAAAGTCTGATAATTTTTACTTGAATTCCTTTCTGCAACCACTGCTATCTGCAATGCACAGCAGATCTATGCAAAGCAAACTGCAATTGTAATTTCACTTCAAAATTGTACCCATTTTTCCTAACGGTCCTGCCACAGCACATTATTTCTGCATGGGATTTGCTTAAAACAATTCAAAAAACCATAATTGAAAGGAAAATAAATTCAATTCCTGCACATATGCAAATGTTAGACAATACTTACCAAAAGATTCTCTGGTTTTAGGTCCCTGTGGACAATGTTCTTGCTGTGAATATAAACCAGTGCTTCACACAGGTCAGTGATCATGACAGCCGCATCATGCTCCGTGAACTTCACGCTTTCTATGATTGCATCAAATAAGTCTCCTCCTGGGACATACTCCAGGATTAGGTAGATCTCAGCTTCTGTCTCATACACCTCAATTAAGCTTACTATATTGGGATGAGAGAGACTCCGAATAATCAAAATTTCACTTTCCATCATGTCCTCCTTCCCCTTCAGTTTGGATTTATCAACAATTTTCATAGCATAGATCTGATTGGAATCACAGTGGCGACATTCCTTCACCACTGCAAAGTTCCCATCCCCAATAGTTCTGCCAATCTCATAGTGTTTTTCCACATCAGTTCTGCTCTTAATGGCATATCTCCGGCTTGTGCTTTCCAACCCCTGAGCTTTGTTGTCTTCTTTATTCACTCTGCGTTCCCCTGTTTTTTCTCGTCGAGTCTTGTCACTCTCTCTACATGTGACATTCCCCTCTCTTCTGACAGCTTCCTCTTTAGACCTTTGTCCCTCTCTGCTCTCCCTATGTGTTTTAGACATTTTCTCAGCATCCCGCAGAGTGTCTTTCTTTAGCCAACCGCTTTGGTTCATTACACAGCTACTTCCATTATCTTCCTTCACTTCATGAGATAGCTGGAGCCCTTCTACAGCATTCTTCCTGATTTTTACTACTTCCTTCCCATGGCTTTCATGCTTCTCCACATCCCTTTCTTTCTCAATGCTCTTTTTTTGCTTCTCCAGCCCTTCATTAACAATCCTATGTAGCGGCTTCCACATCCTCCTACTGCCATTATCTTTCCAGCCAACTTCCTCACCCTCCAGACAAGTTTCAGAAGATTTTCGGCAGTTCCTGACTTTTGCATTTCTTTCTACATGGTACCTCTGACATGCACCTGTGTTCAAGTCTCTGTTCTCAAACGAGGCCTCAGCCTGCCTTTCCCTCTGTAACTTTTCTCTGGCCTGCCTTTCCTGTTCGCACTTCTCACACCTCAGCACCTCCTCCGAACTCTCTTCTAAGCCTTCCTCAGAACTCCTCTCATGGTTAAGGTATCTTTCACTTTCCCGTGTTTTTCTAGGAGGCTTCACTCCATGCTCACCACTCCAGCTCTCTCTAGTCCACTTTTTTTTAGTTCTCATTTTTTCCTCTTGCTTTGTCTTGGCTTGACTTTTTCCTTCATGTCCAGCTACCAGTTGGGAAGACAAGCCATCACTGCAGTTCTTGGTCATTTCCGTCTCATCAAAGCCACTGTCTACTTTCGAGGCCTTGTCATACAGCCTGCTCTTCAGTTTTTGGGACTGCTCCTCATTCTGCTGAATGGCAGCACTGCAAGCATAAGGATTTTCAGGATAAAGTTCTTGTAATACCACCTCCAGATCCTTCACAGTGAGGGGCTCCCTTCCCATAGCTATGAACGCATCACCTTCCCTGAAGAACTCAGAAACACTTCGGATTTCTCTGCCTCTCAGATTGTACAGCTTTCTCACACGGTCATTCTTCCAACGAGGAAATCCCAGAGCTTCTGAAATGTCAGCCATCAGCTGCTCAAAGGTCTGGACTGATCTCCTGTTGAGAAGCAAGGTTATCCTCCTGAGCGTGCGTCCCCCGGGCTTCACCACTGTAATTATCCTTGGCTTCACAGGACTGTGCTCTGAATGTATCGTGTGAAAACCATTGCGGGGACTGAAAAATGAGGACCTGTGGCTACTTTCACCCAAACATGGTTTTCCATAGTTTCCACGACCAACAGGAGGACAAGTCCCATGCAGTTTCCTCTCTTTTACTTTTGAGCCTGCATTGTGTGGTGAATGGTCCAACAAGCCTTGGCGTCCTAAGGCAAACAAAAAGCAGGCGTATTAATTATTTTGCATCATCAGACCTTTCGCAGCAATAGTTTTCTACATGTCAGTGCATGTGACTTCAGAGACCAGGGGTAGGTGACTTCAAGGCTTATAAACAACTTTTAACTACCACTAAGGAGTATCTCCACATAGTTGCAACTACAAACATTGCCAAGTCTGTGAGAAAATCTAAATTAATGACAGGGGAATGTCATTAAAAAAAATAATAATAATATTGAACACAAACAGATCTTTCTTCTAAACCCTTACATCTTTCAGAAACCCTCAAAGAATAGCAGGATTGCATCCAGATTGTTTAGCATTCTCTTATTAATATATCTCCCATAAACTCACTCAATTCTTTTCTGAATCCAATTGCAATTTTGGCCTCTATAAACCCCATGGCAACAAGTTCCACAATTACATTGCATGAAGTAAAATAAACCAATTACTTGTGTTTTAAAATTACTACCAGATGGCACTCTGTGTGCAACCTTACATTTTTATAAATAATTATCTCCTCTTCATTTTCCCTGGATCTTTTATAACAAATTAAATAAATTAAATTCTTTCTAAAACCCATTTACAGCAATTTTATAGGTCATCTAATAGTAATGTAACTTAATTTTTTGTCTTAAAGTAAGGCCATCTCAGTTTTGTTTGATAATTGCAGTCATGGTTTTCAATACTTTGGTTTGACTTTTTTATTCTAAAAATGATGTAAAATTGCACAAGGTTCTGAGTATTCTCTGGGGACATTGACATTTCATCTTAGAACATCATCAAAGAAAATGGCACCAGTTGTTACGCATAATTGTGAAAAGGAAGAACAGAAACGTAACGTATGGTTATGGACAAACCAAGCTCAAACGTAATTCCCTGTTTATCAACAATAAGCTAAGAATAAAAATGTCCCCTAGAAGTATTCTGAGTGGTTTGTACTTGCTAGGATTAAAACCTGCTTACAATGCATTTATTTTCAGCCTCAAGAATTAAACTTTCAGAACGAGATCACACAGTGTTTCCAACTCCATTTAATAGCCTTGCTCTTCAGTTGGGAACAAACATTTAATATATATGAACTAACAGGACCAAGACAAAAGGAAACAGCCAAAACGGTTACCGAACCATTACAAGGAAATTTCTGTACCCCAATGGCTCATCTCCCAGAGAATCACATCCATTTTCATACATTACTATGATTGCATAGTTACAGTGCAGTGGAGAAATCCTCAAAGGAAAATCTGCCCGCATCAGCGTTTCTCTTGGTGTTAGGCTCAAGCCTACACTTTGGGTTTCAAGTGCAAGAAAAGCCATTTTCAGTATTTCATGCTATGTATTTTTATTTGCCCTTTCCATCAAGCATAATAGAGAGAAGAAGAAATACGCCTCCTCGCCTAGAACAACAAACAAAAGGGAAAACTGCACAAGTGCTGCAGCAGAGCATTCACTTGCTCTGCCTCAAAAAATACCCAATAGGCCAGGCCTCGAGTGCGGAAAGCACACGAGGAGACACTGCTATAGAATCCACTCTGCTGGTGGCTCTGCTTGATGCAGGATGATAGACGCTCCTTAGCTGTAATACTCTCACCAGCTAAGCGCTGTGTGCCCCCCGGCATGTCCCTTAACTCTTGGCTTCATTTCCTTCCCCTGCCAAATGAGATAGATGCTTCTTCTCCAAACAAATATTACAAAGAAGCCCAGCTGCCAGCATGCTGATTGAAGACGTAAGCATTATATAAGAGCTACGTGTGACTAATGCTTGGTGGTAGTGCAAGTTATTTCTGTCCAGGGCATGCTTTTTAAGGATGATCTCTTGTTATCAAAAGATGACTACATACGTGCTAGTGATTTTTCAACAATCATGTGTTTACACTCCACCCAGAATAAAACTTGCTGTGAATGAAGGGGAAAAAAAAAAATCAGCTGTAATAACAGTTCTCTGAAATCTAAATCAACTCCACAACATGTTAGTTACCAGGAACTGATGAAGCTCTGAATTTAATCTGCATTTCCAGGTTCTTGTGCACCCACTGTCATCAAAGCTTTATCTTGCTTATGGGAACTGTGAGTGACATTTTTACTGCTTATAATCTTGGTACAACATAAAAACAATGGTGCACTAATAATGACTTTTCCCACAGATTATGTTCCTCCCAGTCATGCTGCTATTATCATACTTTTCTATAAACCACTGATTTTAAGTGCTTGGTTGTACTGTTGATTGTTTCAATTACCCAGGCATCAATTATGTTTCCTTTCTTCACTAAATTGGCTAAGCCTTAAGGAGAAGCCAAATTTATTTTTTAATTCTGTAACTAATGGAATAAGAGCAGTTTTATGTCATTATAAAGAACAATACAGGAATCTTTTGTTCTTTTTAAACTGACTTGATTCCTAGCCAAAAACACTTTGACAAAAGCCACAAGTTGATATCTAACAATGTTCAGAATAAAAGTAGAATTGCAATATGCATATTTTTCTATAACGAGAAAGAAAATAACTGCTTAAATCAATGCATGAAAGAATCTTCTAATATTTTCCAAGAAAAGGGGAAGCATCAAATTTTGTCAAAGTGGTGGTCACAATGATTATCTATTGCATACAATTAAAAATTCACTTCAGTTGCCTGTTACAACTATTTCAGTCATAACTTTTGTTATTTTCCAGTTATGCTATATTTAACTGATACACAAGAAGCAAGCCTCAATCTGTCAGGAAAGTGCACATGTTTAAAGCGGTAACAAGCATTTCTAGAAAGCCTTCAAAGGTCACATGCATACCCAAATCCTATAGCTAGAATTTATATTGCTTCAAAATCTTGTTTCCATATTTATATACAAGTGGGAGAAGGAGGAAGAGGGAGGTGGTATGAGAAACACACTTCAATGAGTTCAAGCACTGGCAAATTATACATCTGAGAATAAAGTGTGCTTTTTCTTTTGCTGTCCTCCTGAGAGCTAATGATTATTAAATATAAATATTTCTTAGAAATGTTAAGATGGATTGATGACTATGTCTGGTTTTATCTGCATACACATCTGTCCACATATGCTGGTGTATTATGGATTATCAATGGTGCAGCATGGCCAAGGAGGATGCTGAGGCTGCTGCTGTGGACAGGCAGGGGTGAGGCAACACAGCAGGTCAAGGGCACCCTGCATATCTGCACATGGGCACAGAAAAACAAAAACTGGAACCCACGGAGCAATACAGAGATCCACATGATGAAGTCTTGATGGTCTTGTAGGGCAAACGCTCACACCAAGTCCCTAGAGGAGCATGGAGGATGGAACTAACTGGGAACTAGGGGCTCAAACAGGCAGCAGAAACAAGAAATTCAGCACCTATGACCAAAGCACAGGTTCTCCCTAGGGAGAAAATGTGCTTCCCTGCAGGGAGCACAGCTTCTGTGGTTAATTTTTAAAATTTACAAATCATTTGAGATCATCAGGGTCCAACCCACTGTGGGGCTGGAGAGGGTGGGAAAGCATGGGTAGAAATCACAAAAAGTCCTCTAGAAGACCTTTTTTTGGAGTGTTTTGGATCATATTCTGGCCATGAAGTAAGATTAAATGAATTCTGAAGACTTAAGTCCGAAGAAGTTGTGTATATAGAGAGTCAACATCTATATCTTAAGGAATTGCCTGGCTACACCAGCTAAAAAAGTAGAGTAATGGGATTTGCCAGAGGTCACCTATTGCAACTAAAAGTGTATTGCTGCCATTTGTCTTTCAAAACTTATCCTTTCCCTTGGCCAGTCCCATAAGCTTTTGTTCATTAATTAAAATATTGCCACTCAGCTTGCACTCTTCTTGGCTCTCCTGCTGGAGATCACAGTTTCAGTAATTAACTGAATGGTTTACCATTCTGCTATCAAGTCACAGGTTGAAGGGGAATTAAATTTTTACAAGGAGTTTTACAACACAATTTAAAACAGAAGGCAGCAGTGAAATAGGAGCTAGGTACGGCATTGCTTTCTGGGAATAAGATGGCATTATTTAAGCCCTCCAATTTCTTTAGAAGGCTTTCACTCACCCAGAACATTAGCAGCAACTAAACTTGCACATGACAGAAACTGTGTATCTGGAAGTTGTTTTGATATACTGGTCCCAGTACAGGATAAACAGAACACTGTTTCAAGTGGGCAGAGTAAGGAAAGCAGTACAAATGTCTGGTTTTTCCTTAAGAAAATTCCTGCTGAGGGCACATAAAACAAAGACCATAGGGGGAAAAAAAGAATAATCTTACTTGTAACAGAAAACGTTTGATTCACTTCACAGTACTAACAAGTATCTTCAAGTACTTGTGTATGAAGAATGCCTCTGGCATAGAACTCGGAGCAGCTCACACAGGTTACCAGTGTGCATCAGCAGTCGGCTCCAGGACGCAATCCGAGTCCTCTAGAAATGTGCCATCTTGATCTCCTCTCCTTGCTGTAAATTATTTAAAGCTGCGACTTCCAGGGCTAATGCACACTGTTAGTGCCCAAGACTGAAGCAGTAGTACGGCAAGTCCCAATTCACTAAATTAGATGCACAGAAATAAAACATGATCACAGGCATTCTTTTACAGCAAGTAAATTTTACATTGTCTACAGCCCCACTGTTGGAAACACTACTGGTGAATTTTTCTCTAAGGAGTCATACCCTCTCTTTCCTCCCCTGCTGCTCATCCTTGCCTCCCCCCTGCCATGTTTTACATCATTTCAGGGCAGAGATTTTGTTTGAGTCAGGACTGGTGGTTATCTCAGCAACAAGAGGCAGACACACTGCATCAGTTTTGACCAGAAAAAATCCTGAGTAGAAAAAGAAAATCAAATTTCTCAAGGACTGGATGAAGACAGTGTCAAATGTAGCAGGACAGTTGCTGCAGGTTCCAGCCTGAGCAAGCTCCAAATGCTCACTCAGCTCAGAGGTATGGAATTGAAAATGGAAAAGGAAACCTAGTGAAGAACTGGACTGGGAGGATAAGAGAAAAGAGGAATTGTAACAGACTGCAGAGAATGAAGCAGAGTGCCATAGTCAGACACTGTCTGACACACAGCAGCTCCTATGAACTTTTATACTGGCTGATGGCAATTTCCCTGAACTTTACTGACACAGTGCAAGCAGATGGAGACTGTAATAGGGAAGCAGTACAATATGAGAATAAGAGTGGATCAAGCAGTCAGGTACAATGCCAAACTTAGACAAAGGGATGGGGCTGGAAGTCAGCAACAGAACTACCCTTACGTGGTCTGCTCCTTTGCAGCTCTCCATAAAGGATATCTACCTGCTTTTGTTGTCACTTGCTATATGAGCTTAGGTTGATTTCTATTTTTTTAAATAACAGGAAGAACTACATGCACACAAACAGGTGACTACATTAAGAGAATATTAGCAAGGTCCTTAGTGAGACAGGAGAAAATTAAAGTTATCAACCACATCCTGCATTACATCAAAAGCAGCGTGGCCAGCAAGTGAAGGGAAGTGATTCTCCCACACCACTCCACTCTCATGAGACCTGGAGTGCTGCACCCAGCTCTGGGGCACCCAACATATGAAGGATGTGGACCTGCTGGAGCAACTCCAGAGGAGGGCATGAAGGTGATCAAAGGGCTGGAGGACCTCTCCTATGAAGACAGACAGAGTTGAGGATGGTCAGCCTGGAGAAGGCAGCAGCTCTGTGCGTACCTCAGAATGGCCTTTCAGTACCTAAAGTGACCTAGGAGAGAGCTGGAGAGGGATTTTTACCAGGGCATGGAGTGATAGGACAAGGGGGAATGGCTTTAAACTGAAAGAGGAGAGACTTAAATTAGATTAGATATGAGGAAGAAATTTTTACTGTGAGGGTGCTGATACAGATTGTCAAGAGAAGTTGTGGATGCCCCATCACTGGCAGTGTTCAAGATGGGGCTCAGAGCAAGCTGGTGTAGTATAAGGTGTCCCTGCCTGTGGCAGAGGGCTTGGAACTAGATGATCTTCGAGGTCACTTCCAACCCAAATCATTTACTTTGTGAATTCACTTCCTCCTCGCATACAAGACAGTTTAGAAACATAGTTTTTCTTATGTCTACTCCAGGGTGCAGTGGATCCTCTTTTACAGGATTAAGGACTGCGTTGTAGAAAAATATACATAACTAGAAGAGCTGAAAAGTGTGTTAAAAAATATAGGAAGAAGAGTTTCTCCGCTTAAGGCAGTGCAGCCCTGAAGAACTGGATTTTGTCTCAACCAATTCTACTGAGTTTCAAAGCAATCAACTTAACCTATACTTTTCAGAGAGGATCAGAGTCTGGTAGCCAAAACAACATTCTAAGATCAGATTCACAAACCTGCTCAGTGCTCACAGCTGCAAGGGCATATACTGGAAGAGGTACTTCAGACAACAAGGTAATACAACACAACACATAGATGATGTTAAATCATCCCAAAATTCAGGACCTGGGCAACTCAAGCTGCTTTCTTCCCCAGATTAAAGTACTTCTGACTTTATTTTCTGCACCTTGGCTGCCACTGAACGCAGTACAAGCCCTCCCTTTGCAGGCATCACAGATAGGCTAATACACATCTGTTACTGTAGAAATAACCATGACAGAAAAGCCCAGAAGTTAATGAGGCTGTATTAACAGCAGGGTTCAAAAAACACACAGCAGGAGGCACAAAGAGCCAGGGTAAACAGTAGAGTAGATGCTCATTAGGAAAGCTTTGTCTACCACATACACTGATGGAGACAGAGCCCCTGGGGATAAAAAAAGCAGCATCTGATAATGTAATAATGTGTATCTCTTAATGCACATGAACATGGGTTGGGGGAATAGCAGTGCTAATCAATAGTCATAAAAGCTTGACTTTGTAACCTGAATAATATTAGATTTTAAGTACCTGGCCTCACAGAAATACATGTTTTAATACATTGAAGAAATAGACTGAACAAGCCTTATGGGTTCAGAATACATTTGATGGTAAGGTGGTTATAAAATATACTATGCAATAAAATATTATTGTAAATCATATGGTGTTATAACCATGGTTTATTAAACCAAATAAAAGAAGCACAGTCTTTTTAGATGACCGAAGTGTATTTTACTCAATTAGATTAATTGAATTTGAAAAAAAACCAACAAACTCATCATGGTATTTGCATGAATTCTTATCTGCATTAGCTACTGGAGCAGAAGGAAAACAAAACCATGTTCAATATTACAAATATCACTTATCAGCTGGATTCTTTCAAAAATAGTTTTAATACTGTCACAATGAAAAAAAAAAGGGGAGGGGGGCACAGAATCAGTTATCAGTTAAATTCTATAACATCCTTTCTGCTACCCTAATGGGCATTTCCAGTCGTACTCATGCCAGCACTTCCATGTCTGATATGCACCAGTGTAGTAGAGATCAACTGCCAACCCAGACTAACCCAATTTGTAGAAAATGAAAATCACTCAGCAGTTCAGACAGTGTTCTAAGTTCACAGAAGAAAAACTAATTTGGGCTCACATACAAAAAGAAAAAAAAAATCAGAATAATATCTCTATCTCATAAATATACAGTTTTAGCCCTAAAAGATCATATAAAATTAGTATGATGGGATTCCAAGTTCTTTATCTTTCACAATTTCACATCAAGCATGCTTAAATTTGCATGCAATATTATTTTTCTTTTAACTGTCAGCCCTGCAAACTCAGCTATGTGTCAAGTTGGGTTCCTTCTGTCCCACACATCACCAACAGAACTAAATTTTCTCCCGGCCAAATGTGTCTGGTCCCATTAGGTGAGTTTCCAAAGTGTCAGCTGCAAGGAAGGAAAATGTCCTTAGTGGCTACACCTGGACTGCAGGACTTTGGGAGACATGCACCTCTGGACCCACTCCCTGGCCTCATGAGGGCAGGCAAGGAGACGTTAAAACTCTGCATTGTACACCTTATCTTCAGCACTTCTGCTTTTTATTTTGAGAACAAACGTACATTGTGTCATGCAAACTGCAAACTAGAGGTCCCCAAATCTTTCAGTCTCATAAGTATCTGTTCTCGTTCTTTCCCAGTCTCTCACACTAGTAAGAAAGAAGTGACTCTACTCTCTTCCCCCCGGCCATTTATCTCACTCCCTTTTCACTGCCCATTTTGAGACACAGACCTTGGAATTAATGGGAGATCCTAGACAACAAAGAGCACCAAAGAAGCAAAAATCAGGCAGATGTTGCAGCAAAGGAGTTCCTAAGATGGGAAGGACTATCTAGAATGACAGTGTGATGGGAAAACTTTGCAGCTGGCTGGACTTCAGCAGAGGGAGGAAGCCTGAGGGATGCCCACATTGGAAAACCCTCCCTGAGGCTAGGGGAGCTCTGGACTTTTCCATTCTGAGGATGGATGGTGCCTCTGTGAAACCCTCAGCCCCAGTGTGAGTGTTACCCCACAGCAAAATGCTTGTAGGTGGCTCGGCATGCCACAGCATGTGACCATATTTACTGCATGAGAATCACGATGGATAAGTGACATTTAGCAGCCACCTTTCCTTCTTTCTCCTCACAGAAGATAAACTTAAGAGTTTTCTTTACCTTTCCCCCCCCACCACGCCCCCCTTCTCCTTCACTACATGTTCAGAGCCCCTTTGCAGTCTGTGCTGGTGCTCTCCTGTCCACCTCCTCCAAGAAGGGACCAGCAGGGTCTGGATTGCTACAGGGCAGCCTGGGATGCTCTCAGTGCTACACTCCCCTTTCCAACCTGACAACAGTGGTTGGGCAAAAATTACCTTCCCAGCTGCTAATCTTCTTCCCCTGCAGGCCCACAACCACCCCACTGTACCGCTGCAGGTTTTCTAAATCAAGCCATTTGTAATTAAAAAATAAAATATTTACAGCAAACACAGATGGTTACTGCCATGTGTTAGTGTTAAACTGAGCTGAATCACACCCAGAGCAGCAGATGAAAGTAAAGATTTCATGGAGTCTGGTAGTGACTCACAAGTACCATAATTTTTTTTTTTTTTTGGAGCAGAACCCCACTTTCATTACCTTCTTTCTGACATTTTAAGGGTAGCAAATTAAAAAGCGAGCATAAAGGAAGTCTTACAGAGAAGTATACAGATGCATAATCTGTAAAGAACTATGTGAAATCTAAGAGTGCACGTGAAATGAATCAGTGCCTTTGGAGGTGTGAGGCTTGGTTTAAGTTGCATAAAACCAAAAAAAGAATATTATGAAACTGCTCATTTATTTAATTTCCTTCAAAGATGACAGGCTGTGTATTTTATTGGGAGCAGCCATGGCTGCATTCTGTAGTTTGACTGCTTTAGGGTCTCCCCCAGTAGGCAGGGAAGTCAGCTCTGCAGTCCAGGAACTTCCATCAGGGATCTTTCAGGAGAGGGACAGAACTGACAGAGGGAAACAAAAACATCTTACACAACTGTGGCATTTGCCAGAATCCATCTGGCAAAGCTCTCCATGTGTTTCTCAAGGCTCACTGTATAGGGAGTTTCACTTTCACGTTGATGCTCTTGATTCCTGAAGTACCATATATTTCAAATTAATTACTCATGTTTCATTACAAAGTAAGCTTTCAACAGCTTTTTAGCCCTGTTAGCCAACAATGCCTCAGTCAAAGGAGCAGGATTCTGTTTCTTCTTGTGGAAGACTTTATTTGCATTGCTTCCTAAATCTCAACTTGATGACTAATCGGTTGCAACTGAGCAAACCCAGTGAAAATAAAAGAGCCTGCAGAGGTGTCACTGAGAGTTTAATTAAGCTTCCAGATCCTTTATTACCAATAACCTCGTTGCATAACTGAAGGAAAGACCCAGCCAGAGTCTGATTCTCCAGCTGGTTTGCAAAAGGGGAAATCACATAGAAGTTTTCTTTGTAAATATAGCACATTTAAGAGATGCTAACTCACATACAAAAGTAGAATTCCCAACCCCATTATAACAGAACCACTTTTTCAGAGCAGACGCGTATATTAAAGACAACATTGCAAAATAAATTGCTTCACAGGACTTATAAAAGAAAATGGGTTTCTCAGGGAAAACTGTAAGCCAGTGCTAATTAGACTCAAAAGCACGATGACAAGCAGAAAGATCATGATTTTCACATCACCAGACATTTCTCAGCATTTCCATTAACTACACTATTTGGGGTGATGAGAAATCTAAAACCTGGAGAATACGTGCAGGCTAACACTATTGATGGAGTGGGAGATGGTGTTTTCAGAATGTCTACTGAGAGCTTCCTCCAGGAATATATGGCATAGTTGTTCTGCATTCTTACAATAATTAGACTGAGTAAACAATGCTAGCAACACAGAGAAGATGGTAAACATGACTTTCATTTGCAGTGAAAGCTAACTACTGCTAGGTAAGATGGACAATATGCAAGCATTACCAAAACTCCAAATTTACATTAGAATCAACCAAGGCAGTAGCTCCTCTTTTTCATTGTTTCCAGAATCTAGTGAACACTCCAAAAGGACAGACCTTATACCCTGAAATTGAGAAAAATATGGAAAACAGTATACTGTTAAGAAGAGAAATGTCCCATTCACCTCTTCAACTACCACATTTTCAGCTCTGATCCAAGTTGCACTGAAGCTAATTAAAAGATCCCCATTAACTTCAGTGAAATCTGGATCAGATCTGAAGCTGCTAAAATCACCATAATGTTCTGATTCTAATTATATTTACAAGAAAGATTCTAATTTTATTTACAAGAAAATCTATATAACACTAATTTCAAATGTTGTTAAATGTCAAGGAATCATCAAGTTAAAGGAAATGAGAAAATCAGCAACAGAAACCAACTCAATGTGCCCTAGAGCTGTTGGAAGAGAAGGAAGGACCATGAACTTCCCTTATTTTTACAAAACTATAGATGTTTCTGCAGAAAACAAGCTAAGCTAGGTAATCTTAGAAATGGGGAAATGAATCCCACACAACTTCCCTTAGTCACCACACGCTGTAAGTCCAGCCGATGCCAAAATTCTGACGTTTTGCGGAACATGACCAGAAAAAGCAGCAGTGAAAACAGATACAAAGCAAGTAGTGACACTACCCGATAAAGATACATTCAAAAGTCAGGCTAGCAGCATGCCCAAGGTAATTAACTTGAGTATAAGAAAAACCAATATAGACAAGGTAACTTAAGCACAGCTCAAATTCAGAGGCATGAACAGCTGCCACTAACTTGAATTAAACCAAGCTATCTTATCTTTGCTGACAGTTTAAGTCCAATTAGCCAATTCAGGTTAATAAACCACAGACGGAGATTTATCAGAAGCTAACTCTCAGCTGATGTGTCCGAACATCCTACAAAAATTCCAATGGAAAAGGTCATGCTATTTCAGAAGATCTGCACCCATTATACTACAAGAAAGGGACTACCTCAGCAGGATCAGTTTTATCTGGAGAGCTGAAGGGTGGCTTCCTGAGATATAAAATGCAGTCACCTCTTGAGAAGAGCACGAGTTGCTATAATAACTGTACTTCTACTACATAAAGCAGCTGTAATATGTTTTGTAAGCTTCATTTCACTTGCTGACTGTTTTGGGAGTCTGCTGAGTTCTCAACATTTCAAAGTGTCAAAACTGCATTCAGATCATATAAAAAACCACAAGAAACATCAAGAGAAAAAAGGGGGGCTAAAGGAAAAGGAAACAAGGAGGTGGGAAGACGAACTTGTGTGCAAACCTGTATATATGAACATTTTCATAGCTCTATAAAGTTAGTATCAAAAGCATGCATAACAAATTATCAGGTTTGAGGACAAACTCTTAGTTTATACCCTCACACAGGATAGGTTTCAATCTAAATGCTCAGAGGAAGGAGCTAGAAACTTTTCATGATCTTGCAAGGGGTTGGTTGGTTTTCTTGGTTTTGGGCTTGTTCTCTTTTTATAAAGGAAACCTTTTAGTACTCAGTGTAGCAGAAGTTTCAGTTTATAGGGTTGTTCCCAAATACTGCGTCTCACAACCTGAGAACTACTCTGTTAGCTCAAACCAGTGGCCCGTCCAGTCCTGCTGACATTGCATACTAAATGTACCCTGAGGAAGGCAGAAAATAACACTGCACAGTGAAAAGTTATGGAGTAGTTCTTCTATAAATATCTGTTCAGTTATTAAATAGGAACAAACACAAGTGATATAACTACAGAAGCCAGGGGATGCAAGGGCACAGACAGCATTCTTCCCGAGAGAGGTCTGGCTACCACAAGTCACAGCATCCCCATCTGACACAGAAGCCCTCCCCATCCTTTGAGCCCTTGTCTGTAACCCGTGTAGCTTCAGCCGTGGTGATTTCCCAGCTGAGAGAAGATTCATCAGCCTGAAGCGTGTTTTAACACACAGTTGTGCAATGGTTTAAAACCCTTACATTGCATGCTATTTACTGGTTTTTGCAGAGCATCAGTGTGCTCTAGGCAGCCCACAAGCATTCGTTCCAGGTGAAGTACACTCATGTTGACTATTAAGAGTGCAAGTTACTTCAAATCTTCAATTTTTACGGCAGTACAGATGACACCGTGCGTGCCTTTTGGAGCGGCAAACGCTGACTTCACACTCAACCTTCAAAGCTTGCCCCGGTACTCGCACGGCTGCCGCGGTGGTGTCTCAGCCTCGGAAAGGGGCACAGACGGCGTGACCCGCACCCAGCAGCGGGGACTGGCTCTCCACGCTGTAGCAGCCCCTTGTTCTGCTTCCCAAAGCAACCCACCTCCCAACGAATCCGCTTCACTAGTCCCCACTACCATACAAAACGGGAGGGGGCGAAGGGGGCTCCTCTTTAATCCAACACACAGGTAATTAAAGGAGTACCGTGAAATAAACCACCCCAACTCCGCACCTTCGGGAACCTCCCTCCCCTCCCAAAGCCCTCGCCTCAATCCCACGGCCGAGAGGCATCGCACCTTCCCCCGTCAGTCTCCAGCCCTCATTTCCAGCCCAAACGCAACCGAAAGCTTCTTCCCCCGTTCCCCGCGGACACGCAAGGAGCTGGGCAGGAACTTTCTCCGCCGCCGCCGCCGGAGCCGCCCCACGTCCCCCTCAGCCGGGACGCCGCCAGCTCGCCCCCTCCTCCCAAAACGAGCCCCCCAGCTGGCGACCCGGCGGAGCAGGGTCCTGGTGGCGCGGGGCGGGGCTGCCCGCGGGGAAGGGATCGGGGGAAGGGACACTCACCCTGGCAGTGGCAGCAGGCGCCCGCCGCGGGGTGGAGCGGGGGCGGCGCGGCGGCCGGCATGGTGCGGGGACTCGGCTCGGCTCCGCTCGGCTGGGGCCAGGGGCTACCCGCACGGCACCGCACGCTCCCTCCACGCCACCTCCCGCCTGCGAGGGCNCGCCCCCCAGCCGGGCGCCCGCCCGCCGGGCGCGGGTGTTTGTGACGTGGCCGGGGGGCTCCATGCGTCCCCGTGGGTGTCCCCGGGATGGGGGGCGCTGCTCCCAGCCCGCTCATGAGTGAAAACGCTTTTGTTGTCGCCCTGTCGATGCCAAGTAGACTTGGTAAATCATTCACCGAATCACAGAAAATGCTGAGTTGGAAGGGACCCTCAAGGATCGTCGAGTCCAACTCCCAGCCCTGCAGAGCACCATCCCCAAGAGTCACACCATGTTCCCGAGAGCATTGTCCAAACTCTTCTTGAACTCTGTCAGGCTTGGTGCTGTGACCACTTCCCTGGGGAGCCTGTTTCAGTGTCCAGCCACCCTCTGGGGGAAGAACCTTTTCCTGATACCCAACCTAAACCTGCCCGGACACAACTTAAATTTAGCTTGGATTAAAAAAAGACAAGCACTAAGCGATGTAAATAAAGTGCATGCTGGACACATGAACAACATCTGTGTAAAATATGACAAGGGACTTTATTTCATCCAGACTGCCCATGGGATGCTACATGGCCGGCATGCCTGAAAAATATGAGAATGAAGTGATGAGCCTCAAAGCTGATTAAAGTGTTGTATAAATAGAGATTGGACTGCTTACCATGCTACAAAAGGAGATGCAACTTGATAACATCATGTACATACCTTCATAGGGGGAATACCACAAACTAAAAGGCCGTTCAGTCTTGTAGTTGAAATGGATAAGAGAGTCGATGTCTGGAAGCTGAAGGTGGGTAAATTCAAATTAGAAATGTTATGGATGGGAGTGAATAATCATTGGCACAAATTGTGGAGGGAAGCTGTATTTTACTCTTTGGAAATCTCCTAATAACACAAGATGACTCTGTGGGAAATAATATATAAATACTGTAGAAATAACTGATAAATATAGTATCCCAATAAAGAAGTTGGACTTACATGCAAAATAGTGGCCAGAGATACCCAGGTCAGACTAAAAGATGTAATGTTACATCATTCTGGCCTCAAGCTGTATGAACAGGACAAAGCAGAACATGCTAAACATATATCTTATACTCTGATTTTTGTCATTAACTGAAAGTATCGTCAAGCTGCCCTGTTTCATAGCTTGTCTTCTATGATTTTACTTCCCGGGTATTTCATAATTTTGGGGGCAACAGTCTGACACAAACATCTTTGTAAAAATAGATCTGGAACAAGATTTTCCCTGAAATGTATTTCACTGTGCTTATAAAGAAATAGGTATAAAGCTCAAATATCTTTACTCACTCTTTGATATGGCAAACTTATATTTTGCTAGACTATGTGGTGAGTGAAACTATGTAAAATAAAAGCATGGACAAAAACTTTCTCGTAAACTAGTCAACACTCAGGTTGTCAAAACCTTGCGACATGTTATAATACCAAATTGCGATCTAAAAATGTAGCATAATTTCACCATCTTTTGAAATCTTCATGTTTGTTTAAAACCTCAGAAACATTCAAGTTCCATATTTATTTTCTTATTTTTGCCTTACTCCTTTATCTAGAGCTTGCTAATCCTGCAGCCATCATTATCTGTTTGCCCTGTGTATCAGAGTTAGTTTCAAGTAACAGATCTTCAGGATTAGAACTGCCTGAAGGAGCATAGCTAAAGTGTTGCTTTTCAGTCATATTCTTTGTGGTTTGTGTTGTATAACAGGTCACCTCTTCTGACACACTCAATGCCCATGTGAAATCTTGGCTTCAGTAAAGGCAATGGCAGGTGTCTTCTGCTGTTCCACGTCTTTCACCTGGTTTTTAAACAATATTACAACTGATTTCTGCAGTTGTTGGCATCTCAATTATTAACCCTGTCTTAAGAAATCAGGGACTGTGTTCAGTTCCTGTCTTGGGACTTCTCCACCAGGTCATTCCACTTTTCTGTGTGTGACCTTTTCAATGTAAAATGTCAATAACAACATCAGTTAAAGGGATTTGCTGCTGATAGATGCAAAATCCTTAGAACAGCTAAGCATCACTCTTAATTATATTACTCCCTGCAGTTGGCTTCCAAAATAAGAATGTAACATGACCCAAAAATCAACACTAGATCAGTAATACTCTCATCTCTTATCATAAAATGAAAAACAGATGAGGAGTGAATACAGACTTCTGAAGACACCTCATTCCTCATTGCCTCTGGAAAATTGTCACCTCTGCCTTCATCAGTCAGTGAAGTGGTTTTTCCTTTAATCCACTTTTTAACCAGCCAGTGACCTCAACTACTCCATTCCTCTACTAAACCATCTGCTACTTCCTTGCCATTTCTTAATAAGGATAAACAAGAACCACGATATTTGCTTCCCAGTGATACCTTTTTAACCTGTAAGAAAGCTGAATTTCACAGACTGAAATGAATCAGCAGAAAGTTGTCAAATACAGGTCTCTGTGTGTTGCACACCCAGCTTATACATAGTATCTACATACGTCTATGACTGACAACAGATATGTTGATACACCCTTGGAAATGGATATTCAGTCTCTTTTAGTAAGAAATCCTACTTTCTTTTTGCCTTGCCCTAAAATCAGCAATTTCCTTCTGCCTTAGAAACCACCTCTTCTTTCTCTCCCTTTTCTCCTCCCTTGAGGCCCAGGATTCTGCTGGCACCTGTTCTGTTTCAAGGACTGGACTTAAATTAAAGGAGATATGTAAAACAAAATTCCTACTGATCTTCTTGGGAAATTATTCTCTCTAGATGACTATGCTCAGAAATTGTATTTTGTTTCTTGTCTTATTTTTAAGAATACATAATTAAAAATAAATCCACATTTTTTCATGGTGGACCTATTAAGTTATATCCCAGATAGGATCATCCCTTCTGCTATCACAACACATTGCTTTGAAAATGGTAAATCACCTATACACACCATTCTAAGTGAGGAAGAAGTAGCAAGAGCTACTATATATATTTGCCTCTGTTTTGCATAATTTAAAAGAAATTACAATTGCTTTTTGACAAGAAAAAAGCATATACTTTAAACTTAATCCATTTATTCACAAAGTCTGATGAGAGCTGTCTTCCTAGTGTCCAGAAATCTAATCTAGAATATTGAATAAATCAGCATAGAAATAGCAGCTTCATAATGTGGTTTCAATAACAAAAATGTTAGTCTGTCATTTTTATGTGAAAGTCATTTATAGACAGTGGTTTTGCTAATAGTCGTTGAGGTGGCAAATTAGGCTTGAAATTTCAAAGCCCAGCACTATAATGTAATTTTTCTGTAGTCTATAGAGAAAAGTCTGTGTATCATTTTCAGATGAGTACAAATATCCCATGTCACTGGGATATTCCAAACACCAGGAGCCAGCGGTTGCTTGGGGTACATTAAACTTTGTCACATCATGTGGTGTAAAGTAGCTTCCACTGACACAGAGGCTGAAATGCAGACGTGTGACAGGCACCCTGACACTGCTGCTTCTGGCAGAACTATCGGGGATGATTTCCTATTTGCAAAAATACCTAGATTGTAAATCTAGGTTTAGACAGCAGTTAATATAGCTCCCTTTAAAGAAAAAAAGAAACCCAGTGCATTTAATATAAAAAATAAAAACAAATAAAACCCTGACCTTTACAGAGGACTAAAAATAAGACTGAGTTCTCTCTAAACCACATTTCTATCTCAAATTCTATGGCTTGAGTATATGAAATACAAGGGGCAAAAGATGAAGGAATTAATCTGAATGAAGGTGATGGTAGCTAACAGTCTGCTGCTTTTAGAGCTCCATTAATATTAGGTCTGAAATATTAGCTCCAAGCTCTTCAATAAGAAATCAAAAGCCTTCAGTAAAATATCAAAAATGACAGGCATTATTCAAATCACAAAAAACAAATGCCAAGCTATATGTGAACAACACAGGGTTTACCCTCCACCCTCAAAAATAAATTTTAAAAAATCGAAGAGTTTACGTCTATGCTACTCCTTAGATGTATGTTAAATGTCATGAAGGAAAGAGTTCCCAATAGAAAACAAATTCTAATACCAGAGTGGAATCAAGACTGATCTATAATATCACTGCTCACTGCCAGAACAGTGATATTATGGGCATTTACATAACAACAGCACTGAACAAATTTACAGGATCAAATTTAAAAAGTCAGGATCCAAAGCTTCCTCAGCCACAGCCAGCAGGCCAGCAGGTATCTAAAGCAAAAACCAGACTTTGGCAACTTATTACCTAACAAAGAAAGAAGATAATGAACATAATTGTCTACTTCTTTACAGAATTAACTTTTTGTTTAAAGGGCATATTTAGAAAAGAGCATTGTATTCTCACCAAAGTAAGTTCTGTTATCTTCCTCTAACATGCTGCCTTATTTCAGCTTCTAAGTCATGAAAATACTTAATCAGTGTCAAATTCAGATAATTAGAAACTGCAATGGAAAAGGGCATTGGTAATAGGTGTATTATAAATGGCGATGTTTTGATGATGTGGGATAATTCTCCATTACTTGTTTTAGAAAGTGTTAATTATTAAAGAGACACTCATTGGTACCAAATGAGTAGAAATTGTGACTACCTGACATCCCCTGACACACCAGATTTCAGATTTACCTTTCAGCTAAACAATACATACAGAATTATGACTTTTGCCTTCTAGGAAGACTCACAGAATGGCGTGCTTATCATTAGGACACTTCTCAAAGGAGACATTTTATATTTTATTTATATTTATTATATTTATATTTTACATCTAATAATGTCTTTCATTCAAGTATTGCAAAGGTCATCAACATTCAGTGAAATCTTGCACAATGATATAAGGCACATAGATGACCTGATTAAACCTAGAGCTGGACAAAAACAGTAAGGGTACATAAACTATATTTAAGTACCTCAAATGAATATTGAAAGAAATTTGAAACACAGAGACACTCAATGAGGGTCACATAGCAAGTCACAGAAATAGAATCCAAACCCAAGCTGCCTGACTTTGTGTGCCTCAGTATTTCCTATTGTTATTACAATATTTGATGCTGGATGTGTTTTTTTGAAAGCACCCTAGGAATTTATACACCTAGGTAAGCCCTTTGTGGATTTTTTAGGAGCTATATCCCCTGGTTGACAGTATAGCTTTGAAAATACATTCCTCTCCTTGCTTAGAAGTTACTCTCCCTTCCTTGCTTTGAAGTTTTGAACGTGGTTCCTGCTGTGAATACTTCTATTTGCTACATATCAGCTTATTTCATGCCTCATGTAAAGTGAAGAGGAACCTTAGCTTCTTGGAGACACTGGTTTTCACTGCCACTGATGGCTCAGGCAACAGAAAATTTAGCTGCAAACAGTGTGAGACAGTGTTTGTACAGATACATTTCTAAATGACACAATTCGTAGTGTTTGGAAGCAGGCAGTTTATACTTACTAATCACATCTGTGTTGTTACTGTAGAAAAGGAACACCACCAGAAAAATAAAGATGGATGGGAAAAGCAGACCAGTAAACCAGAAATAGCAATACCAGTCTGACATCGTCTTTTCCCCCAAGGTCATTTAATCTAACACTGGTCAGTACTGATGAACAGGCCGGACTTGTGAGTGATGCCAGAGCAAAGTGGCTGCTACTGGGAAGGCAAGAGAGGCATCGCTGATTTTCTGGGCACCTCTTCAGGTAACTTGAGGGGCAATATATGTTTCTCTATGTTCAGCAGCTGGGCATAATGAGTAAATCCAAGTCCTCAGTTCTGCACTGAATGAAAAGGCTGGAACGAGGAAGGTGTTTCTGTTTTCAGGAGTGGGTGAATGGGACTGAAACTGACCAGCTTCTGCTGCATCTTTGGGAAACGTGACCACAACCTGTCGTGTTCATACGTGCAAAAAGGAGGGACCGAGATGCTGCAGTCAGTCTCCTGTGTAATATAGCTGTAGATCTTCCTTAAATTCTTTTTCACCTCCCTTTTGAAATAAGGACTTTTCATTCAAACAATGCCTATGATTGGTTGGAAAAGCAAAAATTTGAAAACTGCAGATTTTATCTGAGAAACCTCCCAAATAATACAAAATGTGGACTTTAGCATTGTCATATAAAACATCCCATCTTCTATGCTTTCATTAAGAATACTTGAAAAATGTCTTTTGTGCAAGCTCCAGTCTGATTAATAATGCTTATGGTTCTTAGGAAAAATGGATAAAGAATCCGTATTTTCCTTATCACTCTTGAATACATTCCACTGTAATTAAAATTCAGACAGCAAACAGGGCGTGATCACCTCTACTTTCTGCTTGCTTGCAGCATCACTTTTCCATTTCTTACCCAGGACAGAACTTGTTTCTTGCCCATGTTTCTGCAGAGTCAGCCGCAGCGGCATTCCTGATGGCCTTCTCCAACTCAGCATAAAAAACACACATGACATATAAGGAACTTGGGCGCACAGGAATTTGGCATTTTGAAACTTCTCCCCAAGGAGAATTCATGGGGAAAGCCTACACAGCTGATGATCTCATGGACAGAGACCTCAGTGGGACTCCTAAGCAATCACATTGGGCAGGTCAAACCATCTGGAAAGATAGGACCAGCCTGCTCTTACTGAGAACTGAAGAGAGCCAGATCTCTCTCTATATGGAAATATAAAACCCCTGCAAAAGGACTTTGTACTCAACAGGGAGGACAATTTAGAGCATGTAACTTACCTTCACTTTTATCACACTGACCCCCAAAAGACTGCCTTGCAATCCCAGTTATTCAATCCATTATTGTCATAGTACAGTAATATTAAGAAGTGACAATGGCACCTGGAGTTATATTAATGCATTGCAACACAGTTCTGACAGTCTGATGAGCTGGGTCCAAATATACACTTCAATTTATTGATAATTGTCACTTATAATAGGAAGGAAGTACAAGGTTAAGCCACATGGAATAAGAATGTTTCTAATGGATTACAGCACGCACAGGAAGTCAACAAGAAGTTAACTTTTTTTGTGTGTGTGATTCATAACCCCTTTCACATCCACAGGAACCTGCATTTAGCTATTTAGTTCAGAAGAATAGGGAAATGAAGACCATTTGTGATCCAAGGCAGTAACAAAGAAAGAAGCATTCTACAAAATAGAAAAGTATATTAAAGAACAGAATGTGTTGGGGGAAAAAACTGTGTCACTTTCACAAGGCCAAGAGACAACACAAGCCTGTGCATGGAGTGTTCACACATTTATGCTAATGACAATGTAAACACAAATGTATTTATTAGGAATGTAATTCTCATGAGAAGTCACAGCTTAATGACAAATCATGAGTGTCTGAAAAGCACACAATGAAGTAGAATCTTTGAAAACAAATTACTTCCCCCCCGCTTTTTCTTCCCTTGTCTCAATAAAGATTTTAACAACCTTGCATTAAAGTGAATGAATACTGCTCAGCTGTACCCAGCGTATTTCAAGTGTTTTGAAGAGTTGTCTATATTTACGAAGTTTTTATAATGTTTCCTTAAAACTTTTGAGCTTGTAACATCGTATTAGAAATGCAACACTTTAGTTGGGATCTTGAGATGCAGCCAGGGAATCCAGGGAAGAGATTCTCATTGGGCAGCAGGACACTGAGCTCTATTCTCAGTACACATAACACAGATCTGCTCTGGAGCCTGGCACAAGTCACTTAATTTCATGGTGTGGGCCTTTCCTCTTCCTAATTAGCTGTGATATTTTGGAGGAAAAGGATAGAGGGAAACTGAGGACAGAACTGTCTCCTACAGCATTGTAGATCCAAAAAATTGTATCTTCAGGCTCCACTTTCAGCTAGGACCTCTTGGTATTACTGAGGTATAAATAATAATATCACATTGCACAGCACCCATTAATATTTAGAGGAAGATTGTGTGTAAAAACAGCCACCAGCTGTTCCTTCTCTGCATGCTTAGGACAACTGGTGCCACTGGTGCCATAACTTTTGGGAGCCCCAGTTAGAATTAGCTATTTATTCTGGACTTTGATGAACGAGATATCAAATCAGCAAGAGAACCAAAACAGGAGAAGCTGTCCTGGCTACTTTTTACATTTCCTTAATCTCACAATCTAACAACTATTTTTTGAAGCCTCAGCTACAATTATATGAGAAATTGCATTACCATAAAGAAATGCTCAGCTCTCCTGATTGAGAAGGAGTACCTTGACAATACCAGCATTACAGGCTGAAGAAGCAGCAGACAAATACACAATACTGGCATTAACTGTTTCAGGCCTGAATTCCCAAGAAAAAAGAATTTTGAGGCTGTGATTTTCTCTTGAATTTCTCATTTGTCTATTTCCCTTTCCTTGCCCAATAATTTTGACAGCACCAACTAATTTCTACCAAAATTGACAAGAGAGTAGACATTTGAGATATAACTGTCTTGTATACATTTTGTGAAAACTTAAAGCTGGCTAGCACACAGCGAGCCAAATTATTTTCCCTCACGGGAGCAAAGCAACAAGGTTGTGGATGCTCTTCACATATGCAACTGCTGACAACGAACTGGCAGGAGAAGATGTGTAATCATCCATGGGCAGCCTCACATTAGACCTGGCCCTGTTTTTCTGGGATAGCATCGACAGCTGCTGCATCAACAGCCCATAGTGGAGGGCTGACATTATTCAAATTGGAGGAAAGCATGAAGGAAGAGATAAGACTGGAGGCAAAGGACAATTCATAGGAAACCAGGATTGATTAGTCCCCCTGCTCACAGAAAAACTCACTTAAATCTCACTGGTTTTCAGATAGGGACCACAGACAACACTGTCAATCTTAGGATAACACAGTAAAATGAGCACATGGCATTAATTTTGACTCCTCAGAAAAGCATCTTAAAAGCCTTGTCACCTTTTTTTGATAGCACTTTCTTTGCTTCCTCGGCCAATATGATATAATCCATTATTTATAAGCTTTTGAGCTCTTTATGCATTAATTTCATTGTTTTCCTGACTTAGCCTTCAAAACAAGGGTGCAAGATATGCACATAACTGGACAAGGTGAAAATTCATGAGAAAGTGTGTGGTTTTCCACTGGCCCTAATGAACCCCAGAGAAAGCAGAAGTACTAAAAGTGCTTCTATATAGCTGCCAGTGTACTCATACCAAGTAAAGGAGAAAGATGTAAAAGGCAAGAACAGGCATTTAAGTGCTTTATTAGGATTTTTGAAGGATATGGTGCTTTAGCACAGAGCCACATGGCAGAAAGATAATTTTTTTCTGGTTTTGTCCCTCTCATGGTGTGCTAAAAGAAAGTGGAGAAAAATTTGAGGGCCATCCCAAACTGTGCTTACTCAGACAAGAGGACTCTCCTTAGTATAGCCTTTCCTCTGCCACGTGTCCTTCAGACACATAATGAGCTCACACATCAAATGGTGCGGGCACAATCCATCATTCCATCTCCCAGATCAGTCAGATCATCGCTGCCCTATCTCAGAGACATTTTGTTGGAACAGAACTTGGCATAAGATGTTCTGTTAAAGTTTCCTGTCCCTTCTTCCCTGACACAGATCTGTGGTTCCAGCTCATTCTCTACTGCTCTACCCAGTGCTATATTTTTAATGTTTTGCTTTGACGGGAGATTCAAACTGGAAGTTAATGTAGGTGTGCCATTGCAGAAATGACCTGTTACAGCACTAAATTAGCCATTTTGCAAGAGATGAAAACCATCTTTCTACCAGACCTCCACTCAAATTTCATTCCTAAACAGCTATGCCAAGATTTTAAACTGCTTTGAACTCAAAGACCTGAGACTCGACCAATTTTCCTCCTGCTGAAAGGGATGAAATTTTTCTGTATGAGCAGAATAATGAGGAATAGTGCATTGACATGAATGCTTTTTCAGTCTTCTCAGGCAGAAGACATGGATGAAGTATTAACTGTACAGACAATGATATTTATTGTTATGGTTACAGATGGCTACAACCTTTAATTTATACTTCTCTCGTTTTCCAGTGTTCCTGACACTCTCTGTCTAAACCAAGGAAAATTAGACTTGACATTTTAATGGTGAAAAGGTGAGAAAAGAAACAGCGGTTGCAATTTCCATCTGAGCAAATTCGGTCTCTCTACAGCCATCTTAGATCCATTGCAGATCACTTCACAAAAGCCCATGTGGCACCTCACTTCAAACAAAGGCATCACAATGCAGTGAGCATCTGTTGTCTGCATCGCTTCATCTAGTTAAGCAGTAGTTTGTCTAAAAAAACATGCAAAGTCCCCAAAAATTGAAGTTCACTTCTAAATTTTCCCCTGCAAACATGTTTTCCCTCCCTTAAACAATCCATAAATCTCTCTCAAGCAAGGAAGCAGAAGTGAGGAAGTTCAAAGTAAGCAATCACTTTCCAATCCCTCTATATTTATTAGAATCAGGCTTGCAGTGTTGTACTTGCTCTCAGCCTGGGAGCCTGGGGACAATATTCTGCTACCCAGGCAACTTCTACACATCACCAGCAAAGCCCTGTGGATAGTATGTGCCAGCTAATCTGAATGAGAAATCCTACATCTCACCAGCTATGTCTTTTATTTACTTAACAAGATACAAATACAGCATCTGTCTTAGGGTTTTCATAGAGAAAGGAGTGAAGTTTACAATGAAAACTTGATCAGGGTTGTTAGCCAGGCTTTATCCTCCCATGCCTGTGCTGAAGATCACCATAAGACTGCGAAACACACTCCAAGGATGCATTTCCCTTACAAGAAGCTGGTACTGAAATGTGGCATACATGAGACATTTGTGTGAAACTACAGATGTAGATCAATATTCCATCTTTGTATCAGAGTAATTGGAATTATCTTCTGAGTTTTCCATCAACTATGAATAAAAGAGAGAGTCAGCCAAGATGTAAAAATTCCTAGTCTGTCTGCTTAAACCAAGAAGATGAGAAGCTTTTATGGATAACTTTGCTCATTTTAGGGACAAATGTAGAGATTCTGCTCTTTAAAGGGAAAATGCGTATTCCATGTATAAATTTCACCTACTTCAAGTAACTGGTTAAAAATATCTGGAGTTTGAGGTATCTTTAAATACAGAGTGTAATAAATACATAGATCATACATGTGCCAATGCACACATTGGCCATACATCAATACTGCCCAGTGTGTGACAAACTCCCAAGAATCGGAGATGAGGAACTGAATTCAGTCTGTGCAGAACCATTTTTAATATTATGTTTTGAAAAAACTGCAGACTGGCTATTCCCCTGCCCTTTCTGCTGGAAGATTTAAGGAAGCTACACCCATTATTTCACTCTACTCAGTGCTTCATGTCCTGTGGTGAGTGTGAACTCTGCTTGAAAATCAAGATTGTAACAAAAAATTACCTCCCCAGTGAGGTGATAAGGGAAAGAGCAGCACCATGTCAACAAATTCTTGCTTTAAATTTGGGAGTGTTTAAAGCAGTAATGGGAATTAATTCATTTTAGACATGTAAAAAAATCAATGTTTCAATCAAATTTCTGTGTTACAGTAATACAAGCAATTATATTGCAAGGGCATAGAAAATTTCTGGAGGCAATATTATCAGCTTATTAGTTTTGAATGTTCAGCGAGCACTCCAAAGGAGGACAATTTAGAGAGAATCATGCTGTGGTAAATACTGAAAGTTTTCCATAAGAATTCTCTCAGAATAGAGTCTATCTGAGCCTGGGATATATTATGGCCACTTTTCCAAGAGAGAATTTAAAGGAAAGCAGAGTCGCTGTTAAAAAGTCCATGAGTGGGTGCTGTTAGTAACTCCAGTAGGTTGGGGATGATTGCACATGACTTACAGCTTTGTTTATTCACGGCATATTAGATGACATGGCATAAATCCAAAGGGAAACAATTAGTATTCATCTGCTGAGAAACAAAGCAGAGCTGGTTCTTTTACTTCTAAACTCTCAGAGGAGTGACCAAGGACTAGATTTATGAGCTGAAAGTCATAGAAATGAGACTTAAGTTCACCAAACCAAAATTGCATTCTTAAGCTTATCTTCCCTTCCCCTCAGCCACATCTAAGTTCTCTCAGCACCTTTGTTTTATCCAAAAGCTGTTTGGTACAGAATTCATAACCAGAGAGGTGATCAGGCTTCACCACCCCAGCACTGGGCAGCAAGATCTTGGTCCCTGGACCCCCTGACTTCCTCACCCAGTTATCACCGTTTACATGAAAGGACTAGGCTAACCTTGCCTCCAGTTTGGCTTTGTGTTATGGTCTCAGAGTGGGAGATATTGATGGTCTGAATATTCTGGGTGAGAAAAGGCTCTCTGTGCTACCATTTTGTGTACAAATGCTCCCACCATTTCACTGTTGTCTTCAAGATGGAGCTCTAGGAGGTATCTCAGGGAGATGGATCCCACATAGACACCAGAGCACCTCAGGCAGACATTCATCCTTCTCCCCATTATTTACACATGCCTAGCTTGAGGCAGCTGTACATTTTAGCTGATCTCATAAAATAAGTGTAATGGCTGCACTGGATCACCTCCTGAAGAGTTTTATTCTCTACATGAACTGTATATATTTCTGAACAGAAGATTTTGGATTTCATTGTGGAGCCAAGCATCAGGCATTTGAGTGCCTAATGCATTCATTGAACACATTTGCCTTAATGTGCTTTCACTAAACAGAAAACAAAGATGTACATTTGAGATCTGCACATCATTTGAGGTCATCTATTAATTGTTCATCACTCAACTGATACCAAAAAGAAAAACAAAAACAAGAAAATAAACTCACAAATGCAGCTATCATCAAATGCACAGAAATCCTACAAGAGCTCAAAGAGAAAGGTAACATATGGGTAAGGCTGGAAAAGCTAATTTTAACATGATTTAGTTCAGCAAAGAACACATCCTGATTCAAAATGTGGTTTTATTCTTATCTCACATTGGTTATACTTAGTTATTTTTCTGAGGATTGATTCTCACTTTTAGCAATTATTAAGGCATGCTGTTTTGCAAGTAAGTGAGGCGTTTATACTAAATTTGGTACCTTTTCTTTGGTAACTAGAAGAATGTATATTAGGTAACTTAATTGTTAGACTGTATTCTATTAGAAAAAGCCAGATAATGTTTTTTGTTTCTAAGGGGATTCCTTTCTATTCATGATTTGAGTTAAGCTAATTTGGATAGAAATATCAATTATATATAATAGGCAAAAACTTGATTACTTTAAGCAAATAAATATAATTACATGGAATACTATGAATACTAAAAACACATTGATTGAATTATATTTTGAAGTTAAAACTATTTGAATAAGGACTTCTCTGTGGTCATATGTCCTTCAAGACATCTAGAAGCAGAGGAAGTTAACTCCTCCTCTTCAAGGTTTGTCATTAGGTTGTAAATTCTCTTCCACCCAGGTTTCAACACCCAATCAACTTGTCAAGTTCTAATGGTCCTTGTATTGAATTTAGCTTTTCATGCAGAAAAAATGGATATAATTTATTCCTTCAGCAAATCCTACGCACCGAATCACGAGAGGTGATTTCGCCTATTACACTGACTGGGCTTCTGTGACTGACAACAAATACAGACATTTTCCTTGGCGTAATTTGCAAGGATTTCATAAATAACTCTAATCTGCAATACACATTTTCATGGCAATATTCAGGACATAAGCAGTAAACACATTTTAGTAGAAAATATACATGACAGTGGCCCCAGCTGTAGCTCTTTTTTGAAGCCACTGTTGGTTTTTTCTGTCTTTTTATACCAAGGCAGAAAAATAAACCAGCAAACTATACATTTTAGTTTCTTTGTTAATCTACTCATAACTTAGTCTGGAAATGGGTCAGTTAATACTCTTTCTTTCTGCTTAAGGTATTTTTCTGGTACATGAAGCAAAATAATTTTCTATCATTGTTTATAAGGCTGGTTTTGCTCAAGGCTCTTTATCTTGTCATATCAATCAGCCATGGCTAATGTGGGTGACAGAAAGTAGGACAGAGATCCCCAAAGAGGGATGAAAAAATGAAATGACAAATAAGCTGGAAAAGATGCAGGGTCATTTCCCTTTCAGCCTCAGTGAAATACCTTGCTTTGTGAGTCAGCATGGAAGATATAAATAGTTTGCAATGATATAAATAGTTTGCAATATAGTCAGATTATGAATGTCAGACATTTGCAGAATGTATTTTGTTACCTTGCTTTAGCAAGGCAGGAACAAACAGGACTGATTGATCTGAGATATCACAGTTCAAAAGCATAAACCCAGGGGTGAATCCATGTTTTGGTTACCTAATCAATCAGCCAGAACACCAGGCCCTTGTGCAACACAGGCAGAATCACCTTATAAAGGCTGAAAAACAGCAATCAGTCTTAACATTTGAGAACATCAGCTTAGGAAATCCTCCTATGTACAGAGACACTCTCCCAGCCACAGGAATAAACACTTTCTAGAGCCTGAGAAAGCAAACAAGAGCTTCATTGCCGTGCAGCCTTCCATTCAATAGTATCGACATCCAGTCCAGCTGGCAAGAGAACATCCCTGTTTTGATTTCTGACTAGATGAACAGGTCAGAAGGTTGGACTAGTTCAGAAAGTACACCCCAGCTCGTACATTGAGACCTGACTGCCCTGCAGTAAGACCTGAAGAACCTGACTCTGGTTCTGCTTGTTTTCCCTTTATGGCAATGGAAGTAATCTGATTTTTACCAGGTTTACTCCACTTTTCCATAAGTATAAATAAGATTAAGATGTGTTTGGAAGCATTTATGCTGGGTGCAAATATAGTTCCTTCCAGGGCAGGGGCAGCAGAACTTACAGCTCTCTCTGAGCTCATGTTTAAACATTTCACCCAAATACATATATCTTCATGTAACCGTGGTTTTGACCTTGTTTTAAAACAGCAGCCCTTTTTCGAGGAAATGTAGAAAGCTAATTAATTTATATTGCAACAAATTATCAGAGATGATTTTTTTACTCCCCCCTACCCCCTATTTAAAACAAAGGTTGAGGGAGGAATAAGTAAAATTTTGCAGGTGGAAAGAGTACAGATACTCTCGCTTCGTGATTCTCTCCCTGCCATTTTCAGATGAGAACATTTGCTTTTCAGGAGAGTTTTAAAGTCATCAATTCTAATGAAAATGACAGGTAAATTAAGCCTGATCATGGAAAGCAAATTGCAGTGTATTCCAGTGGGAGGCTGGGTCAGGCAGAATTGTCCGTGTTACTCGAGGCAGCTAGTCAAAGTCTGAACAACATACAGGGGAGTGAGGTCCTGTACTGGAAGCAGAAGATGACAGTAGCATGAAGTCCAGCCCTACAAATCAATATTCTTTTTCACCTAAATCTTGTCATGCACTTTCTAGTCCTGAATTTCTTAATCTCTAAATAGGAATGATTGATACCTGTCCACTGGGATATCACAAAGCTCAGCTGTCTAGTGTTTGTAAAGCATTTTGATAGTTCCAGATGGAAGCTGCTCCATGGAGAGTTGCCTCTACCTCCTTGATGCTGCTACACTTTTTAATCCACCCTTTTATCAACTGGTATTTCATACACTCTCCCTTGCAGACGAAGCAGTGAGCGAACAGAAATGACAAAGTGCGCTTCCAAACTTCCCTCCCACTCACCTCTCCTCCATCTGTTGGAGAGAGAGATTTTATTTGCTGCAGAACTGCTGTCTGGCTAAAAATGTGAGCACTTTTTACAGCATGATCCCACTCTCTCCTCCACACACACCCACTGCCCAAGTGCTTCATTTTGAAATATGACATTGCTTCTTAGCTAATCCCCTGTGTAAGAAGAGGCTTCTACAGCCCATTTTATTAAGTGATGACTAAAAAGCTGCTGTAAAATCCCACATGGTGTTCACTGCTGATCACGTCCACTCTACCTACTAGGAATGGAAAGAAATAGAGGATATCTGACAATAAGGACTATTTTTCTTCCTCTTTTCCTTGTCACAAACAGTCCAATTCAGTCATACGCCTCATTATTTCCAAATTTTGAGGTTTAATCATGAGTCTTATGGCCAGTTGGTATTTATCTTTAATACCTGGCTCCTTGAAGGAAGTGCTCACTTCAGATTTTCTGTTTCTTTTAAAGAAAGCAGTAAGTCAAGTACTCCTGGATGGGGAGAAAAACTAGGTTTGGCTGAAGACAGTCGAAAAAACTCAGGCAATTAAGGTATATAAGAAAACATCAAATTTCATTAAACACACAATGCAATCCTATGGCTTTAAGCCAACAATTGTGCAACAATTCTAAATTGGCGGATCTAGCAGTATGGGGAGTGGGGGTAAGTCTGTGGTCATGGAATACAAAATTGTCCACCATGTGTAACTAAGCAGAATATCAAAACCTGTGTTCAGACAGTATTTTAGTCCAGATCTCAAGGTCTGGACTTGAGATGCTGCTGAAAGAGAAAACACAGGAAAAATTAGAAAAAAAAAAAGAGACATTGTCTCATTTATCACTGAGGTGAAACCTCTCAAATTCAAAAGCCTCCCAACTTCAAAAACCTCCCAACTTCATTCTTACTCTGGCTATTGCAGCTTTCATAAAGAGAATGGTTTGTATGGTTTGGGACTTTTTCAGTTTGAATGGTCAAAGGAACTATTTTTCCCCTCAAGTACCTAGAATGGTCTATCTATCAATCCAACTGGGTGGACAGATAATTTTATTCCACATTTTCAGGTAATTTTTTTAGTAATCTTTGCAGAATGAGTTACAAAATGGGGATGGCTGCAATATCCAGGTGTTAGAAAGGTAAATTACTTGTGGGTGGAATTGCCTTGTTAAGATTTAGGGCTTGATCATTTCAATGATCTCAGACTTAGGAGAGAAGGATGTACTACTATAGTAGACAAAAAGAATGCAGAATTTACGGGCCGCAAGGACATTTGGAAAAACTCCCAAGATAAGGAAGAAACTAACAAGCCAACTCAAGCAACTGTGCTGAAATCAGCTCCAAGTGGGCAGGTAATCATGGCAGGGGGATTTTGTGACCACTGACTCAAGAAACCCACCATCTGAAGAGAAAAATTGAGCACGTGGACTAATCAGCATAAGAAGTGAGGGACCCACTTAACCAACAGAAGACAGAATACTAATCAATAAGAGAACTGTGTAACTTGAAGCAAGTGAACATTAATGCCTTTGTTTGTTAAAATGTATAAATAGTGAAAATTTTTGACATCATGATGGCTTTGTGGATTTGCCATCCAGCACCCCTTTCTGTGCAGAACTGTAAATAAATACCTTGACTCTGTGTATGGAATGCCCTCATACACACCAGGTTAAAGAACCATATTTTGGGACAATACTTTGAAGATAAGCATCAGACAAGACGTGGCATTTTCTCTTCTTTCTCACCCCAATTTAGTTAGAAGGAATAATGGTGATGCCTTGGAGGGGCAACCTAAAAACAGAGGCTAGACAAAATTAAGAGGATAAAAGCGGGTATTTATTGAAGGGCCTTCAATGAGGTACACTATGGGCAGAGAGAGCCCTAGGGCTACACCCAAAATGGACGAAGGGTTGTGGGTTTTTCACACTTTTATAAGTTTAGTCCATTTGCATTTTGGGGTTAATCTTCCAATTAAAATTTCAGGTAATTATGTCACTACCCCAAGTTTGTTCCCTCTTTTAAGAGGCTTTGTTTACATATTTTGGGGCCTGGGACAACAAGGAGTCTCAGGCCTAGAGAGAATTTGTTATGTCTAATGAGAATGGGAGTAGCTAACAGGCTATATGGAGTTTTAGAGTTACACACTAAAGCAGTACAGGATCTGAAAAATATAAAAAGCCAAAATCCTAAGGCATCATGGGGATGGAGGTCCATACTACAACTTTGAACCTGGAAAGATTGTGTCCCTTTTTCCATAAGGACATGACTTCCTCAGATTGTGCTCTAGCAATTTCAATCAAAAGGCTTCAGTCAGATAAGCAGATGCATCACTGTTTCCAATTAGAGGCCGAGGCTAAATTACTAGGTGATTACAGCTTCTATTAAAAAGTCATTACACCTAGAAGGAAATGTTTTTCAGTTGGGGAACGGTGACTAATCCCAGGTGGTGACCCCAGCCTTGGACAAGATTCAGTCAATCCTGACAGCTGCTCAAGAGAGTTATAGCTCCTGCCAGACAAAGGGGATTGTCCAACCTAGGTCCTCAAAAGCGGGAAGTTCAGCATGTTTATCTTGCCTATTCACAAGCCACAAGAACTTCAAAAAGATCCTCCAAAAAAAACAGGCGGAGTTAGCAATTTATGAACTAGACAACACAAAGTGGGCAAGGTGAGGCCATAGAGGACTTATGTCCTTAGGTTGCTGGTGGAAATAGGCAAAAATCTCCTCTCCATATTGATATTCACTGTTCAGTAAAAACCAGTAACCTAATTTTAATTCACAATGCAAAACATATTCCACACAACAACCAAAGCCTTTTCTTCGCCCCTGCAACCAGACTGCTGCATGAAATACCCCAGCTCACAGGTACAGTTCATTGTACTACAAGTTTATTCCTTTCTTAAACATCAGACTCCTCCAGCAAAAGTAAAGAATGGTGACAAACTGTGAACGTAACATCAGTAAATTCCTTCCTATTAGCTGGTGTTGAATCTTGTCTGAGTAACACTGGCTTGAACAGCAGAGACTTTCAAAGTGATAGGGTCAAAAAAAAGTGAGAGTTATCCAGGCATGTTATTTACAGAGACAAGCAGAGCAACTTGGAAACTGTTTTTTGGCACTTACTTATTTATTTCAGCTTGATCTTTCTGTTCCTCATGCAGGTCTCTAGCCAAGAGTTCCTTGTTAACTGCTCAAAGTGCATCTTTTAGGGAAACTTGACCATGTTTTATCTAGTAACTGTGGAAAATAGGTTCTGTGTGATTTGTTAAAACTAAGTATTTAAGTGCTTTATATCTGCCCAATAATCATGGTTCAAATAAATTCAATAGCACTGCTTATTTGCTCCAGTGAAAGATTATCATACAAGATTGCAAAGCACCAGTTGCCCTAAGATCTCCCAATTCTAAAACTGGTGGAGTTATGTGAGCAATATTAGTATCTGCACTTAGGGGACACAAGGGCAGGAGCACCCTCATCAGTGTGGGGATGGTCTGTGAGGCAGCATTCCTTACCTTGAAGGTAATGTCACTTTGAACGTGACCCTCCACAGCAGCAGAATGACTGGGGGAAGGGAAAGGGCTTCAGAAGAAAATGGGTGGGATTAGCAGTTGGCCAGAATCAAACCCAAGGTACTGGTGTGCACCACCCTTGGTTTGACCCTGCACCTCTATTATATGCCCAGAACTTGACATATTTTGACAAATACGGTAGCTCAGCACGTTACCTATATCTGCCAAGTCCAACCAGGATCCAGAAAAAGGCAGCTCTTTCTCATCATCTACTTTAGTTCAGTGAAGCACTCCCCAAGGTTCCTGCATACCATAGGCATCTTCATAAAACAGTCACTGTTGAACTAGCTCCTGAATCAGAGCATTCTCACAGGGAACAGGAGATCCAGGTTTTACTCCACATCCACCTATCACTTAGCAGTGATGAACCTGGTCGGGGGGGCTGCTGGCAATTCCACCTCTCCTTCTTAAACTGTTTCACTACACAATTAATTCAGCAGTCATTTATCAAGGAAAGGGAACTCAACCCCACCCTGGAAACCAGACACCACCAGCACTGGAGGTGCAGGTCCCCTCCCAAGATCTGGTGGATCTTTTTCATGTGTAGGGCTACTATGGTAACACCTGCAATTTGGATGCATGTATTCCCTTCCTGAATGGGTCCCACTTCCACCCTCTCTCTGGCCCCAAAATATACTGAATTAGGCACCTTCAGCAGCAGCTGCAGTGAATGTTTTCTAGGCAAATTGGCATCCGATGGCTCAGAGCATCCTCCTGAGAGGGCTGAGTTTGAAACCTGGCTGTCTCAGCAGCCTGGAGAAGTATTCCAGCTGCTTAGTGTTACATAAGTATTCATCATCATGTATTCCTTCAAGCAAACTTTTTCTGTCTATCTCCTGGTGAAAGTGAAGAACTCGGATCTATTCTTTTGACAGGGAGATGCCTGAAGGTTTCCACACTTCAGACACTCCTTCACCCGGACTTCCCCAGTTAAAGCTCCAGTGATACCAAGGGTCTGTAACTCACCTGTATTCAGCAGTTTCCTTTCTGCACGTCTTCTGGCATCTGAAACACCATTTCAGATCACCAGCACCTTTCAGCTGAGTGCTCTTTTGCTCTGTAAACCATAAGGAGGTACCCAACTTTCTCCATAGAAATTAGGCACCTGAATTATTCTGCTTCAGCATCCTGTCAAGCTACTCTGTGTTCAAAGGCTCTTCTCGTTTTGGGGACCCTGTCCAAAACTACTATTAATGCAGTACAAAAACAGCTAATTCTACAGTGAATAGTACAGAGTGGTATATAGCACTAAACTTGTGTAATGTAATTTCAGTAAAGATCTACTCACCCCTCCCTGAAAGAGAATTGCAAGGATTTACTTCTACAAGACCTAATGAAAACTACTTTCCAGTATCACTATTCTTTATTTGCCTGCTGAATGTTGAAGAGGCAGCCTAATTCTGTCAATTATTTGCTAAAGTTTCATTGCTGGTTTACACAGGACAGTTTAGAAACCAGTTGATCAGAAGACCAATGAAAGTAACTTCTAAATGTCTAGAGTAGCAACATTATTTAAACCACTAGCAACTACACCTTTAAACCATGAAACTTTGTGTATGGCCTAAGCAGATGATGGGATGTAGGGAGGTAAGAATTTCCTACCAATTTCTTCCAAAGAAATTGGAACTATTTCCATAGTTCAAGCAGCACAGAATGACCGTAACAGGCTTCAAAGACACTGCAACCCATCCTCTTGCAACAAGGCAGGATGAACGCAGAAAAGGTAAGAGTGTGAATACACACTACCTGTGCACATGCACATACCATGCTCAGATGACAGGCTGAAAACAGTTACAAAGTCCATGTCAGAAAACTGAAATAAATGCTCTAATTCGCAGAATACTTATTTGTAATGATAATTAATCTGACAATTCAACTGCTTTGGTGTTTAGGTGTCTGACTCTTTAAGTATTTCACATTGATATTGAGTATGTGTAGAGTCAGAAATCTTGGTGTACGAATGTAGTCATGAAAATTACAAAATAAAGTATGTCAACTCTTCCATTCCTCACCACACCAGTTCTTACAGAGAGGGAAGATACTCAAAATTTCTGCCATCTGCCAGAAGAAGATAAAGAGGAGGGGTATTGCCTGGTACTTTGTTAATACATTTCTGAGTTACGAGCTAACGCAGACATGCTGTAAGTTGTCGCTAGCGGGCAGAGACCGAGGAAAAAGTGACATGGACGGCTTATCGTGATATGAAAACCGACACTTTATTCATTTACAAATTTGCTTATATACCTTAGCATGCTGGACTGGCATAAGGTCATTGGTTCACTGACCAGTCACCCCTCAGAGGGATTGGCTGAACTCAATAACACTTATTTCAGGTATTTTCTCTTTGGTATCAATAGTTTACAAAATGTCTCACTTGTTTTCCCGTAGCGTCCATAAGAAAGCAGAGCTTTCACACAGACACTGTCAGAAAACTGAGAAATCTCTCTGCACCCATGCTTTCAGCATTCACAGTAAGTCTAACACCAAGGTATCTCTGGGTCTTGCTGTGTAAAGGTAGATGTGAAGGTTTTAGTGAAGAGTGTATTATAGTACAGTTTGGACTGGAAGGGACTTCAAAGACCATGCAGTTCCAACCCCCCTGCCATGGACAGGGACACCTTACACTAAATCAGGCTGCTCACAGCCCCATCCAACCTGGCCCTGAACACTGCCAGAGATGGGGCATCCACAGCTTCTCTGGGGAACATGTTCCAGTGCCTTATCACCCTCACAGCAAAGAATTTCTTCCTAATCTCTAATTTAAACCTATCCTCTGTCAGTTAAAAGCATTTCCCCCTTGTCCTATCACATGTACTTGTAAAAAGTGCCTCTTCTACACCTTTAGGTAGTAGAAGATACTCTAAGGTGTCCCCAGAGCCTTTTCTTCTCCATGCTGAACAACCTCAACTCTCTCACGCTTGTCTTCACACAGGAGATGCTCCAGCCCTCCCACCACCTTCATGTCACTCCTCTGTACTCATTCTAGCAGGTCTACATCCTTCCTGTGTTGACCAGCAATAACCATTTCAGTGAATACAGATGCAGTAGTGTGTCCCTGTCTATCGTTATTTTAGTTGCCACTTTTTTATTGATGCTTGTATTTTTTTTAGCTCTTCTTTTCTGTATTTAACTTTCTAAATACTCCAACAAAAAAGGCTGAAGCTCGGTAGCAACAGCCATGGTCCCTTTCAGGTAGTGAAGGGTGTTTCCTAATTGGTTTTCAGCAAATACTGTCACAGAGGTTGCTCGCAGGAAAACCTTTTAACTTATTTACAGAGATAAGACAATTTCTTTCCTCCTATATTTTCAGTAAGTACAGAGGTAAAAGGCTTCCCTTTAGGAATGACAGCAAATGCTTAAAAAATGGCAAGTGTTTAAATGATTTGCTGAGTCAGAGTTTGTAACAGCTGACTGTTAGGAAAGTGTTTTGGAATAAAACTGCGGGCACGTATTGGTTTGGCAGTATAATGAAAAAATGTTTTTAAGAGAAATAAGGGAAAAAGGTGAAAAGTACACATCACTTACCACACAGTCTGTTGTATTAATACGAGGTTCAAGCAAGCAAGAGATTTTTTTCCTAAGGGAGTCTGAAATTTGGAGACTTGTCATCTTTAGGACCACACATCCCATCTTCCAACTGAAGCAAATAGTTCGTTCTTCTTTTTCATTTAGGTATCATTTTTGTATCACCAGGGAGAGAGATTTTAAGTCACCAGTTTCTGAGCTTTTGAAGCCTTTTCAAAATTCTTTTCAACATGGCGTAGACAGGCAGAAGTGGGTGGATTAGCTCGACAGCCTGCATCCACTGCTTAGTTCCAAGGTTTCAGTGCAATATGCATCTCACACATACCAAGGCACCTGTTGTGGGTCTTAAGCCCTTTGAGTCATAAGTGTTAGCTGATGCCAGAACACTGAGGCTTCCATCAGAGTTGAGAAAGATTTAAAAAAAAAAAAAAAAGGAAAAAAAACAACAAAAAATCCCCACAATCTAAGGGTATATCTGGACAAACTCATTTTGCTGATGTAACATGTAAGTAGGATTAATGCACTGAGATCACTATTATTTGAAGAGACTGCCATGGAAAGGGAAGGTTCATGTTTATTTATGCAGACCAGCATAGGGAAAAAAACCCTTAAAGCAGTGATATTGGTCTGGAGATCCAGCTAGATTTCCCATCTCTGCTTGAACATTACTGAAATCTTGACCTAATATATCTCTGAAACTGTAACCTCTGAAATTTGAATTGCCATTATTTTTGTCTAGCAGTCAGTATTTCATATGTTATTGAAATAAGTTCCATCTGGGAGTGCTGATTCAAAGTCAGAAAAAAACCAGTGGGTTGCATGGAACCACATCAAGGATCACAGGTACCCAAGGAAAGGTAACCAAGATTAAGTTCTTGATAACTTCTGTTCTTATTTCTTTTTTTGTTTCCCCTTTGCTTGGTATTTCGCGATAGTGTTTAAGTTGTTTTTTCTTTTTCCATAAAGAGAAAGAAAAAGTATAATCATTAGGTCTTTAAAATGTGGCCAGCCAGGATTCTGAAATTGTAATTGTCCTTAAACAGTTTAGGTAGTGTTTACTGCCATAAATGTAAACAGTGAAGCTGATAAACCAAACAGGAAAAGTTTCTGCAAAATACCCATCATAACAGAAAACAAACCCAAATTAGTTACATTAATGATCCAGCTTTCTTAATTCTTGACTTCTATACAGTGCAAGTGACTTGCATTACATTTCATCAATGTATGTTTCTAAACTATCTTCTAAATGCTTGCTTAAGCAATAAGACTTCTTTAAGAAGAAACACCTGGAAAGAGTCTTTTACATTGCAATAGAAAATTATTACTGCTACCCACATAGCTCCATTCTACAGCAGCATTTTATTTTTACCCATGAAAATGTCCCATTTCCACAATACTGAGCATAATAATAAGTGATTAAGTTTTTGACAAAAGGTAATTATTGGAGCAATCTGTTATGTACACAAAGAGAAACCCTTTTAAAGGCAAAATATTTCAACAACTAAATAATACTCTAATTATGTTTAACACAAATGTTTTAATTAAAAGGGTTACTAAAGGGGACTACATGTTGTGGTTTAACCCCAGCCAGCAACTAATCACCACACAGCTGCTCACTCACCCTCCAACCTTCCCTATGGGATGGGGAGGAGAATCAGAGGAAAGGGTAAAAGCTGTGGGTTGAGGTAAGAACAGTTTAATGACTGAAATTAAGTAAAATACAGTAATAATGACAATAACAATAATTTTAGTGAAAAGGGAGATAAAAAAGAGAGGGTGGAATAAAACCCAGGAAAAACAGTGATGCACAATACAATTGCTCACTCCCCCGACTGATGCTCAGCCTCTCCCTGGCAGTGATCAGCCCCTCCTATCCACCTCCTCCCAGTTTATGTGCTGAGAAGATGGTTTATGCTATGGAATGTCCCTTTGGCCAGTTGGGGCCAGCTGTCCTGATCATGCTCCCTCTCAGCTTCTTGTGCACCTGCTCTCTAGCAGAGCACAGGAAACCGAAAAGTCCTTGACCTACAGTAAGCACTGCTCAGCAACAACCAAAACATCTGTGTGTTGTCAACCTTATTCTCATCCTAAATTCAAATACACAGCACTGTACCAGCTACTAAGAAGAAAATTAACTCTATCCCAGCCAAAACCAGCACACTACAGTATGCTGGACACACTGAGATCCCATCAGAACAAACTGATACTCCGGACCCGATTTGCAAATCTCACTCATGCAGTCACGTACGGCTTTAAGAAAACATTCAAATGATAAGACAAGATCAAGTGATTTTAAAAATTTTACAGGTTTTATAAAAACATCGTACATTACAAAAATGTATCAATTAAACCTTACAATTACAAAGCACTTAAAATGTGTAACATTCTTTAAAATTAAGATTATCCATTTTTTCAATAGGGACAGGTAGAAGTTTATATCAAAACTTTATCAAATAAGACAACTCCTAACTTTCATACCTATCTAATCAGAAGAATATACACTGTCAGAAATATGAATGTGTTTAGAGATTTCTTGTCTATAAAAATAGAAAAGAGGGATACTGTAAGTATCTCACCTGAAGACTCAAAAAGTTCTAAACATACCAGAACTCTCAAAATCAGAGAAACTATCAATCTATTTTTCTGAGGATTCCAGCTCAGAAGAGTGATGATGCAAGTTTACAAGGAAGAAGAAATAAAAGACTGAGCGGAAAAATACCCCTGAGATAAGTCAGAACATTAATATTCTTTTCTACTTGCTTGTTTCTTTGGCTTTTGTTACTCTTAAGCTACCATATAGGTTTGAAAGGAAATTGGTCCAGTCACAGGTTTTAACAATTACATTATCATAACATAGGTAATTATTCTGACACAATACAAGCAATAAAAAAAACCCAAAATGAAATACAGCATAAGCTGCTCTTTTTCTTCAGATTCTTCCCATTTCTGATCCCATCCCTCTATTTTTTAAAAAAAATATTCATTCTAAACTTAGACTGTTAAGAGGATAAAATAGCCATCTGGAATAATTTTTCAAATTATAGTTTCCCATGTCTTCCTTTCTTCCTGGAGATTTTTTTATGGACAAGTTCTTCAAAAGCCATAATTTCATCTTCCACTTCATTTTCGAAGTCTTTATCATGCATCAAGCCTATATTGAAAACAATAAATTAATGCAGAATGGAAAACCCCAACACCTTTTTCTCTGAACAGCACAACGAGCTATGCCATTGCTATTTTGTATGTCAGCAATATACCTTCATATGGCATAATCATGTTTAAGAAGTATTTAGCTTAATATGACAATGTGCTTAAGAGCTCCACAAGGAAGCAGCAACTGCTAAGCCACTTGCTGCACTACTAACTAATTTTCACACTGAAAATCTGTTTCTATTGTTATTTTCTTTGACTTTTCTAAGAAGTCTGTCTCATCTCGCTCTCAAGATTCAGCTTCAGCAGACACTACATTTGCTTGCTGACTTTCAAGACAGNTACATTGCAATAGAAAATTATTACTGCTACCCACATAGCTCCATTCTACAGCAGCATTTTATTTTTACCCATGAAAATGTCCCATTTCCACAATACTGAGCATAATAATAAGTGATTAAGTTTTTGACAAAAGGTAATTATTGGAGCAATCTGTTATGTACACAAAGAGAAACCCTTTTAAAGGCAAAATATTTCAACAACTAAATAATACTCTAATTATGTTTAACACAAATGTTTTAATTAAAAGGGTTACTAAAGGGGACTACATGTTGTGGTTTAACCCCAGCCAGCAACTAATCACCACACAGCTGCTCACTCACCCTCCAACCTTCCCTATGGGATGGGGAGGAGAATCAGAGGAAAGGGTAAAAGCTGTGGGTTGAGGTAAGAACAGTTTAATGACTGAAATTAAGTAAAATACAGTAATAATGACAATAACAATAATTTTAGTGAAAAGGGAGATAAAAAAGAGAGGGTGGAATAAAACCCAGGAAAAACAGTGATGCACAATACAATTGCTCACTCCCCCGACTGATGCTCAGCCTCTCCCTGGCAGTGATCAGCCCCTCCTATCCACCTCCTCCCAGTTTATGTGCTGAGAAGATGGTTTATGCTATGGAATGTCCCTTTGGCCAGTTGGGGCCAGCTGTCCTGATCATGCTCCCTCTCAGCTTCTTGTGCACCTGCTCTCTAGCAGAGCACAGGAAACCGAAAAGTCCTTGACCTACAGTAAGCACTGCTCAGCAACAACCAAAACATCTGTGTGTTGTCAACCTTATTCTCATCCTAAATTCAAATACACAGCACTGTACCAGCTACTAAGAAGAAAATTAACTCTATCCCAGCCAAAACCAGCACACTACAGTATGCTGGACACACTGAGATCCCATCAGAACAAACTGATACTCCGGACCCGATTTGCAAATCTCACTCATGCAGTCACGTACGGCTTTAAGAAAACATTCAAATGATAAGACAAGATCAAGTGATTTTAAAAATTTTACAGGTTTTATAAAAACATCGTACATTACAAAAATGTATCAATTAAACCTTACAATTACAAAGCACTTAAAATGTGTAACATTCTTTAAAATTAAGATTATCCATTTTTTCAATAGGGACAGGTAGAAGTTTATATCAAAACTTTATCAAATAAGACAACTCCTAACTTTCATACCTATCTAATCAGAAGAATATACACTGTCAGAAATATGAATGTGTTTAGAGATTTCTTGTCTATAAAAATAGAAAAGAGGGATACTGTAAGTATCTCACCTGAAGACTCAAAAAGTTCTAAACATACCAGAACTCTCAAAATCAGAGAAACTATCAATCTATTTTTCTGAGGATTCCAGCTCAGAAGAGTGATGATGCAAGTTTACAAGGAAGAAGAAATAAAAGACTGAGCGGAAAAATACCCCTGAGATAAGTCAGAACATTAATATTCTTTTCTACTTGCTTGTTTCTTTGGCTTTTGTTACTCTTAAGCTACCATATAGGTTTGAAAGGAAATTGGTCCAGTCACAGGTTTTAACAATTACATTATCATAACATAGGTAATTATTCTGACACAATACAAGCAATAAAAAAAACCCAAAATGAAATACAGCATAAGCTGCTCTTTTTCTTCAGATTCTTCCCATTTCTGATCCCATCCCTCTATTTTTTAAAAAAAATATTCATTCTAAACTTAGACTGTTAAGAGGATAAAATAGCCATCTGGAATAATTTTTCAAATTATAGTTTCCCATGTCTTCCTTTCTTCCTGGAGATTTTTTTATGGACAAGTTCTTCAAAAGCCATAATTTCATCTTCCACTTCATTTTCGAAGTCTTTATCATGCATCAAGCCTATATTGAAAACAATAAATTAATGCAGAATGGAAAACCCCAACACCTTTTTCTCTGAACAGCACAACGAGCTATGCCATTGCTATTTTGTATGTCAGCAATATACCTTCATATGGCATAATCATGTTTAAGAAGTATTTAGCTTAATATGACAATGTGCTTAAGAGCTCCACAAGGAAGCAGCAACTGCTAAGCCACTTGCTGCACTACTAACTAATTTTCACACTGAAAATCTGTTTCTATTGTTATTTTCTTTGACTTTTCTAAGAAGTCTGTCTCATCTCGCTCTCAAGATTCAGCTTCAGCAGACACTACATTTGCTTGCTGACTTTCAAGACAGACTGTAAGGTTGCTTTTGGGACTACAAGAACACCCCCAGCCTTATTAACTCTATCTGCTGGAATAGGAAGATGCAACACAAGGCTTTATCACAACCAGTTTTTCTAAAATTGAGCTACTTTAATGCTTTACATATGGTCCATTTTGTAAGTCTGATCACTTCTTTGCTGCCTATTTCTGCAACTGTTGCAATCCTACCACCTAAACATATGTTTAAACCTGAACATTCAGGGAGGCACAAGGAAGTCTTAAACATGCCCTCAGAGATCTGTGATGCAATAGACTGCATCCATCTATGCTACTTTTTGTATGAAACCAAGAGAAATGGAAGTGAAGATAAAAGAAACAAACACAAGCTGGGATCCACTGAGGGCCAGGGAGAAGGCTTGCTCCGCTCTGGTCGCCCTGCAACCAGCTGCTCTGTTTTGAAGAGCCACAGAGGAAAACCTGGTTATCTCATGTTTCCCAGAGTGCCCCTGTGGGACTGCCTCTCAAAGGTCAGCGAATATCTGCAATGCTGCTGACTGGGAGACTGAAGCGATGCCTAGAGACCACTACTGAACAGTAGTGGGAACAGAAAGCTGTGCAATCCTAAAACATACCTTCTTCTGTTATCCTGTGCGAGTCCATTTGCTTCAGCCACTTACGAGCGTCATCAATGGTGCCAACCAATTTGTTGGCATGTGTGGTTATTACTTCTTCAGCTGAAATGGAGCACAGTTAACATTCTGTGAGAACACTTAGCTGAGAAATGGACAGCAGCTACAGGTCAAGCACAAAACGATGTTACACAGAGCCATGTTGGATGACGATGCTGCAAACCCAGAAGTCACGGTCACCAATGATCTCATATGGGGCATAATTCACTAATGTGGATGAAGATGATGCATGTATTACTCCCCATTCCAATCAACATTACTAGCACTGTCAGAAGAGAAGTTCTACATCCTTGTGCTGCCCTTTTTGAGTTACATCTGAATCCTGAAAACATTCTACTTTGTTTTTGGGTATTAAAGTTCCTGACTTTCATTATCTCTCTGAAATTATACAAATCCAAGTAAAACATGGACCTGAGACGTTGCAGCTTTTGCTGAACTGCACCATTAAGAACCTGAAAAATGTCTGTTATAAGGAGAGGGAAAAGTAATCTCAGAGACAAATAATATCTGTATATATATTTTCACTGAGTGGAAGAACAAGGTAACATTCATCAAGCAACTGTCATAACGAAATCCACTATTACCTAATTAAGCCTACTACATCTATCTTACTCCTCACTATCGTGGTTCACTGAGCAGAAAGCCAAGTAAACAATAAGCAAAACTTCATGGACATCATCCATATGTAAAACTTTCCACTAGGAGTAAAGATAAAGCTTACATGTGAAGAGCACAGACTAACATTTAGTTACAAATTTAACGTATTTCACTGATCAGAGCTGATGAACATATCAGATACTACAGGTTTTCACTGCTGTCAGACATCACAGGCAAAATGACAACTTGACAGGACTGGTGGATTTCTACAACTGAAGCCAGTAACAATGTTATGATTTAAGTTGTCACTTTTCCAAAGTAAGTACACCAAACAATTCTGCTTCTAGGCCACTCATTCAGTAATTCAATTTTGCTTGCAAAAATCAGCATAGAATAACGCTTTAAGCATATTAGGGGGGAAAAATCTAATATTGAAATACGTATCTCAAGCACCGCAATTTACTAAACTTTTTAATACCAGGGTTGCCTTTGAGTACCTGACACACCACAGATGTGTAGTTAAGTATCTACGTCTGTTCAGCCCTAGCAAAATTACAAGTTCAAGGGCAGAATAGTCAGAAATACCTTAGTCAAAGACTCCAAGTACTCCTACCATGCTACCCTGCATATCCAAATTACTATGGCTGGAAGAAGTAAATAGGAAACAGTTGAAACAGTAGAAAAATTAGTAAAGATGACCTGTCAGTAAACTGTAAAGTTGCTGTAAAACTATGTAAGTTCAGAGAACACAGTACATCTGACCATGTGGTTAAAATTCACTTTACTATCTGTAAAAATTCACTACTATTCACTTCACCTGTACTATGTAATTTATTGAGTTGTAGGAGTTTAGAATATATTTTCAATATTTCCAGCTCTCTCAGTTCTTCTTTTCCTCAGCTACCTGAAATACCTGGAAATACCTTTCTCTTGACCACAATAAGATTTTCAAACAGAGTTTTGTCAGGTCTAGAGGTCTGGCCAAAAAATGACATATTAAATTGTTTAGAGAAAACTGGAAAGGTCCTACCTTTAGCCCAGGCTTTTTTCTCATAGATTTCCTCTACTGCATCTGAAATTTTTTTAATATTCTCTTTGATTTTCCTCTGGCATAAGTTGGAACCTTCTTTATATGCTAAACGGTCTCGGGTGTAACCCCTTTCTCTAATGGCCTCCGCTACTTCCAGTCCATCATGTATTATTGGATCTATCTTTGTTCTGAAAAACTCAGCATAGTGTCTGTAGGCAGCATGGTTATTTGTGTGTTCTTCTGTGTTTCTGTGCTCCATGTAGGCCTCACTGGCCACAGAAATTGCATTTCCTTCTGCATGCAACTTTTCTTCCCCACTGTTCTCTGTTGGTGTCAAAGGTTCAGAAGTGTCTGCCTCCATGCTTTCTGACCGGCTGAAATAGTTCTCAGAGCTCTGGATGAATCTGACTCCACAGAGGTCACACTGGGTTTGGTCAATATCTGCTCTTTTGAATATCTCTGATAAAAATTCCTCTTCTTTCATTGCAACAGGATGAACTCTGGAGCGGGCTTTCCTTTTCCACTTCACATATAGGGAAATGAAATGGAACACACGATACAGCTGGCGTTGAGCAGATGCTTTCTGCTCTTGCTTCTGTTGCTTGCTGAGTGCAATGACTTCCAGGGGATCCTTTTGGTCCTCTAAGCAATGAACCTCTTCAAATTCCTCTTCCAGCTCATCAGCATATTCTGTTTCATCCAGAGAGGTTATAAATCTGTCAAGGTTTACGCGTTCATACTGGATGCCCCGTATGGGGGAATGCCCCTGAGTGTAGGTAGTGTCCCACTTCCAGCGGCAGTCAACCAAGTGCTCTTCATCTCGTGCTGTCAGCAGCTCTTGCAGGCCTGCAGCAACTTCTCTTACATGTGTAGCATCACTCACTTGTTCCACGACCCTCAGCAATCTTCCAGGTACTTTAGAGGGAGAGTCTTTTCTCATTGATTCCAGCATCGCCTTGATTTCAGGAAAGAGGTGGCGTAAGAGGGATCTATCTTTAGAACTATGCACCTGGTCAGCATTCAGTAACATCACTAAGCACAGCACTACTGTCCGCTCAGCCTCCCCTGAAGTTATGCAGTTGCGATCCCTGAATGCATCCAGGAGGACATTGAACCTTCCATGAACACCACACAAGACTTCTGAAAGGTAACAGAGATGAGATCTGAAATAGTATACAGCTGCATTTGTGTCCTTTGGTCTATACTCCTGTATAATAGAAAATGTGTCTTTAAGTTCTTTGTAATGGTCTTTGCGTCTGAACAAAAACTCCCAGTAATGAAGGAGAGCAATGTAACTCTTTGGAAGGCTGAGAATAATGTTCTTGGAGAGACGCATCAGCACAGCACAACAGAGAATATACTGGAATTCCAACAACATCACCGTATTTCCTATGCTTGGAATCAGGTATCTTGTGCATTTCTTGATCAGGACATTTATGAAACGGAAAAAAAATCTTTTACAGTTTTCCGGGTTCTTGTGAACATAGAATTGCTCAAGTGAATTTTCAAGAAGTCGAATGAAGCACAAGTGTGTTCTTCCTGCATTTTCAGCATTTTTGTCAGGTAGCAACATACCATGTCTGCCTTCTATTCCTTTGGTCTTTTCTCCCTGGCCTTTATTCTTTGGGGAACTTTTTGCCTGTGCCAAAGCAAACTTTAGCTCTTTGTTATAATCATCCTCTTCTTTAAAAAGAAGTTTTTCAAATTCTTCAGGATATCCTGAAGATAAGATAAGAACTTTCATGGCACTTAGCCACAAGTCAGTTGATTCTCTTCTGGCTGCAGTGTCTTCATTATTAAACTTAAATGTGATGTACTTCTTCAACATCTCTCTACAAGGTTTGGAAATAATACTACTGAATTGCAATATTTCTTTGCATGCCTTTGGGTTATCAGACAGTATTCTCAAATGAAAATGATTAGGAAAAAACATTCCTAGGAGGGATTTACATGATGCATATTTGTCAGAAGTCAAAATGTCCTCAAAGCTTTTGCACTGATTCAGTAGCTCTTTAGGGAAAGTGCATGTGGCTTCCAACAACAGTCCATTTATTGCCACCAGATGCATTTTACACTGAAACACTGTCTTTGCTTCATGGCGCAATAAGGGCCTGTGGTAACCCTCACAGGTTTTATCTTCACAGTTCAATCCAGCAATGAACTTCATACAAATATCAGGGTACTTCTTGTTCAGTAACTCACGTGTGATAAAGCACAACCTGCTTAACAAGTGCTGCTTCAAAGCTGATTTTACTTTCTCTGTGCTTACTGAGAAATCACCTTTTGCCTTCCTCTCTTTTAGACTTGGCTTGTCTAACAAAAACTTGAGAATGGGTTCAGCTTCATTTTGAGACACCTGGCAACTGTCACCTGTTGGGACGATGCCAAAATAGGCAAAGCATAACTTCACCATATCTTTCTCTGCATTGGTGGCTGCTTTATTCAGACCACTAACAAGACTCAGAAGAGCCATTAAGCCACGTGTTGCCATGAAGAGGATGTCCTGGCTAGGAGTGCTGTAGCGACATAATGCAAAGAGAGCTTCAACTGCACCAGCAGAATGATTCAGAGATAGGAACTGACAGTACGCATTGCTCAGCTTCTTGAAGTCTCCTTTCAGAGCGCCCTGCAAAAACACAGCCTCAGCAACGCCAGACTTCTGCCTGGTTTGTTCACAGAGTTCGAGGGCTTCTCTTAGGATGCTCTCCACGTTCCCCAGGTGTAATTCTGAACCACGACTCAGCCTGGCACGCGCTTCAGCAAGCAAACACGATGCGCGAAACTCTTTTATAGCCGTGAGGTTGGCTGCTTCCAGAGCAAACCCGTGTTGTTTCATTAACTTTGCGGCCTCCTCCTGGCGATCCTTCCTTTTCAGTAAGTCTGCTGTTTGGTGCAAGCATCCACGAGACTTCAGAAACTCAAGCTGATCCTCTATATCAAGTTTTGAGAGGACTTGCATCATTTCCTCAGTCCTGTTCATACTCAGGTAATTTGCAGCCGCTTCCAAATACAACTGATTTGCTGTACAGGAGAGTTTGGAAACCATTTGTCCTTTTGCATTCAACATATCTTCATATCTGAAATAATAGATACGTCAATTTACTACCACAGATGACAAATCTAGACAAAAAAAAGCACTGCAATAAAAAAAAAGAACATTAAACAAATAGTTGCCCCTTGAAGCCCTTCCTTCAAAAAGGCCAACTGTTTCATGTGATACGCCTGTCAGGCAAAGGAGGATCACAGCATCTTAAAAGATCTACAGAAAGAAATTAATTACAACATGAGGCTGTGAGAATCAAGATTATTAAAACTTCTGGTACAAACAAGATCACGAGGTTTACAGCATTAGTGAAGCATTCTCCACACTGTCAAATCAATGTACAAATTACTTTAACACATTTTATCAGTGTTGATCTTCCATTTATAAATAAATATGAATTTCAGTGAATTCTCCATGGGTCAATATATACAATATTCTGTAAAATTTACATAAACTTGTCAGTTTAGAGAGAATTCTTTCAAGTCTCTTGTACATATCTGCATATACTTTGTAGCTTTTTGAGCGTCTGAGCAAAACGCCTGGTTGCATCTTTCATAACATGCACTTCTGAATATTCAGTAATTCATTATTCATGGCTAATGTAAAATTATTAAGGTATCCCCTAAGTCAGTTTTGTGAAATATTCTCTCCTGCATGCTGAGAATGAGTAATTTTTTCCTGTTGGGTGAGTAAATTATCGTTAGCTTTTCGTTATCATCCTTCTCATGATAAACATGGGAGTGCAGATTTTTTGTGTCTATGCTGATAAATTTGCATGAATGGTTTGGGGGGCTGCTTTAAAAACTTGTTAGTTGGTAAAGTGCCTTTAAGGCTTGAACTTTTTGGTCAAACGATCTTTACATATTAAAGAAATTTTCATCATTCAAAAAAGCAGTTACCATTACTAAAGGTACATCACAAAGGATTTATGTAAAACAAAGTCCAGTAAACAAAACCCTTCTGAAAATTTCTCAGTGAACCAGCTGCATTATATGGAATTTGGAAATGGAAAAGATAATTATATTCCAATACCATCTTGTAAAACATACCTTTCAACTGCCTTTGCTGCTTCTTCGTAGAGTTCTTCCTGACAATACATTTTAATGGCCAGATCAAACTCTTCAATTAGTTCATAACATTCAGACGCTTCTTTGTAGCACTGGCTTTTCTGATAGTAAACTGCAGCATCTTTCATCTGCAATGCAAAAGTCAGTAATGAAACTGAGTGCTGTAAACAGTCAAAACTACATGAATAGAATAAATCTTGTAATTCCATCATGTGTCTCATGAAGAAGTACACTTTAATAAAATGTAATTAAACTATCCGAATGTAATCAAATACATTACAGTAACTATCGCTAAAACTGAAGAGATTGTTTAAAAAAAACTTCAAAATATTTGTGTCTGATAAACTAGAGTGTAAAATGAAAGGCATTACACAGGATTTTCAAAATAATTCTATCACACAGCTCTGCCTGTTGTTAGAAAACACCACACATGCTTCTGTTGCTTTACGAATTTGTCAGAATGGACAGTAGTACTAAATTAAAACAGTTATGGATGCAGAATGAGAACCCCAACCTTGTACCTTGAACTTCAAATATTTGGGAACATTTATTTTATGTTCTTTAAGTGGAAATACACAGAAATAAAAAATATTACATATTGTTAACACACTAACCCTTCCAAGTTTTAAGGTTCCATTTAGATGGCTGTAATCAGAGAAGTTTCAGTATCATCAGAGTACTGAATGAAGCAACAGCTTAAGTTTCATGACATCAGTCATTCGCCAACTTTTGACTGCAAATGACTGATAATGACATTTGAAGAAAGCCAAAGAAATAAAGCCAGCCTGCATAATTGCACCATTCTCCACTTCATTCCTCTTCTGCCTATTCTCTGAGAAATGATTCTTTTTGAACAGCCCAGCTTAAAGAGCTTTTTTCGTTCAGCTATCATCAGTATTACATGACACAAAAAGATACTAATACTTTCTGAGTAATATGAGAGGAAAAAAGCTGTAGGAAAAGGAAAGTGATAAGGTGAGGATTTAATACCTTTCCTAATTTTTTACACAGTTCTGCACAAAGACGGAACTCCTTTGATTGAATCAGACATTTTAGTGATAGTTTTGGTTCTCCACATTCCAAGTAAGTTTTAGCCAATGTCATATATTCCATCTGTTTTTCCCTGTAGAAAGTAAGAGAAAATTACCACTAACATCCAGATTAAGTTTAGGATCATGTGATCTATCACTGAATCCAACCAACACTGACATCACACATTATTCTTCATACATTACCTGATGAGTTTTGATCTTACAATTAATTATATTCTGGGCTGACACTGTTCTGTCCAGAAATCTGTTCCAAAATAGGACTGCTCTGGCAGTCAAAAGACTCTTTTGAGGTTTTTTTTAAGTAATGTATACTACTGTGATTTTGTACTGCTTCTCTTTTCTTAACTTGTTCTCTCCTTTCTGCTGTTTAGCACCGGAGAATCAGAACTGTACAGAGCATTTCACATGAAAATCTTACTTAAGCTTTTTACACCAGCATTAATACCTCTATTAAAAAAAAAAAAAATCAACTTTGGCAGCTTCATTATTACATATGTTCTGTCAATTTAACATATCCTAATACACCAAATTCCTTCTCCTCAAATTTTATGCAGCTGACAAGCACTCCAGCATACAGTGAACTGACAAAAAGTTTTATCAGTCTCTTCAACAATTTCTCTACAATCATGAAATTTTACGAGCATCCCTATACTTTCAACCCGGGCCACTAATATAAGGCAAGTAGTTAAAGAAGATAAGATGTCGACTAACTCCAGTAACAGCATTTCTTCAGACCTTCCCTCTTCTCCCCTGTGTGCCAGCTTCCTCTGATCTAGTCATTCCTTTCCCCTTCTGCTATCATTGCTAGCTTCTGGTCTCTCCAGCATGAACAGGAACTGATTCACTTAGGTCTAGATCTTTCTCCATTAAGTTTTTTCTTGTCTCATTTGAGATGAGTCCCAAAGAGTTTCCAAGCCTCTTCAGGAAACTGGAAACTCTCTCCCCTGTCAAACCCTTGAGCTATTTTACTCAGCTGAAATCATGAACTAAATGATTCATCTCAAAATCTGTTCCTTTAAAACTGTCCTGCTTGTTTAGTTTAAATTGACTGTAACACTAATTTTACCCAAAGCTCACTTTTTGCTAGCAGCTTTTCTTCCTCAATGTACACCACCATTCCTTCTTCTTTGTTGAGTGAATATGCAGTGGGATTAACCAAAGTTGAGCACTGCTGATGGCATATGCTCTTCTATCTATATCTGAGGACATAAAGCCTCTTGACGTAATGCAAATCCTGTTGCTTTTCTCTCACACAACCAGTAAGCCCTTGCAAGGGCCACATTTCATTTGGCCAGCTCTTCCACTACTCTCCATAGGGAGCAGTGCCCCGGATCCTGTTGTGCTAGACCTTCCAATTTCTTAAATCTCTTTTGCAACCCACAAACACGTAAAGACATCCCTCCCGCACTGCTCTCCGACGTCTCCGGTCTGGTCCCACAGGGGTGGTGTGAATCTCGCCCCCCGCACCCCTGAGGGGTCTGGCACCATGGAGTGGCACTCACTGGGCTGCGCTGACGCTTACCTTGGGCTGCATTTCTTCGCGCGCACTTTGAGAACAGCGTCGTGTGTCAGGGCCAGTTTTGACTTCTCAGCTGCTCCTCCCTTTTGATAACATTTGGCAGCCACCTGGGGTGAAATCACACACAGCATTCACAGATGTGCATCCAGCCCATGGCTTATCACATAAAAGCAATAGTTAATTTTACAGTCACTGTAATGGAAAGCAGAAAGACTGGCAGGGTGCCTGGAAAAAGGAAAAGGTAAAACATTGTGATATATTTTTAAGACAAAAATAAAAGCTTTAAGGTCAGTCCACATGTGACTAACAAAATTAGAATATTAATTACAATATTGTACATGGAAGTAGTGAAAGCAGAATTCCTGGTAAGCTGATAGAACAAATACCATATGCGATTTGAATGATAGCCTAAACCATTAACTGGTAAGTCACCAGGCACTTACCCCATATTAATAAAAGTGAGGAAAACCAACGTGTGCAAAGTGAAATCAAAAAGCAAGGAACATTTACTCAATGCTTTTATCATACTGGGCTCTTTCTGTGAAAACTAAACAGAAACACCAGAAGTTACCATGCTCGTAGCAAGGTTTGCTTCATGATCACCCTGCTTATTCTGCAACACCATGATTTCTTTATTCTATCCATTAATTTAGTGTTGCTTCTGTTTGGAAATTGCACATTGCAAGCCACTCTTAGAACTGCCAAAGTCGCTAGATAATGTCTTCTTAAGGTAGCATTGACTAGCAAAGATCAGGGTTATAAAGAAAACAGATTAGCAGATAATATAGCTAATGCATTTCAGATTTCAAGATTAATTTTTTTAGCTGAGTGGGTTTTTTATCTAAACTCTTTTCTGTCCATTTAGGAAATTGCCTTTTATTTTCAAGGGGAGATAAAGACTGTCTGTGTAGTGGCAACTGATTATTTTGGGGTTTTGCCTTGTTATAAATACCTATTTTCCCTTCAAAGAACTATATGTTGTAACCAGCAAAACACAGAAGCTTTCCCTCTGCCATGATCAAAAAAGTATCTAAAATTTTATTTCACAGAATCACAGAACATCTCAAATTGAAAGGGACTTACAAGGATCATAGAGGCCAACTTACTGCTCCCTGCCGGACTACCTAAAACAAACATGCATGACTAAGAGTGTCATCCAGATGCTTCTTGAACTCTGAACTCATGGCTAAATGCCATGGCCACTTTCCTGGGGTGCCTGTAGCAGACCACTTTCTCAGTGAAGAGCCCTATTCTATGTCCAATCTGATCTTCATCTGACGCAACTTCATTCCATTTCCTTATGTCCTATCACTGCTCACCAAAGAGAGGAGATCAGGACCTCCTCCTCCTCTGCCACTTCCCTTGAGGAACTTGTAGACTGTGATGAGGTTACCCCTCACCCACCTCTTCTCCAAGCCAAACAAGCCAAGCAACTTCAGCTGCTCTTCTTAAGAAGTGTCCTCTAGAGCTGCCCGTGGCAATGGCAGTGGGGTTGGAACTAGATGATTCTTGAGGTCTCTTCAAAACCAAACCATTCTATGATTCTATGACTTTTCACCATCTTGGTCGTCTTCCTCTGGACACACTCTAATAGTCTGATGCCCTTCTTATATTGCGGTGCCCAAAACTGCACGAAGTACTCAAGGTGAGTCTGCACCAGCAGAGCAGAGCGGGACAATCACCTCCTTTGACTGGCTCACAATGCTGCACTTGATGCACCCAGGACACCGTTTGCCTTTTTGACTGTTGGGGCACACTGCTGGCTCATATTCAACTTGCCATCAACCCAAACTCCCAGATCTCTTTTCATGGGGCTGCTCTCCAGCCTCTCATTCCCTAATTTGAATGTATAACCAGGATTACTCCATCCTAGGTGCAGAAACCAGCACTTCCCTTGTTAAATTCATATGGTTGGTAATAGACCAGCAGTTTGTCAAGGTCTCTCTGCAGGCCCTCTCTACCCCGGGGGAATCAACAGCTCCTCCCAATTTAGTGTCCTAATTTAGTATTGTGGCAAATATATTTAATGTACACTCCATTCCTGTGCCCAAATCATTTATAAAAACATTAAAGAGCACTAGCCCTTAAATTGAGCACTGGAAAATCCAACTAGTGACTGGCCACCAACTTGATAATCCCATTTATTATAACTCTTTGAGCCGGACTTGTCAACCAGTTTCTCACCTAATGTATTATGGACTTGCCTAGCTGTGTGCTGAACATTTCATCCAGAATGAAGAGAGACTGTGAGAAAAACTATTGAAATCTTTGCTAAAACCAAAATATACTACGTCTACTGGCTCCTCTTGGTCAACTAGACGAGTGACCTTGTCACAAAAGGAAATTAAGTTGGTTAAGTAGGACTTCCCACAGTGAACCCGTGCTGCCTATGACTAATGACTGCATTGTCTCTAAAGTGTTATTTTCAGTAACTCCCAGAATAACCTTCTCCATAATTTTACCAGGCACCAAAGTGATACTGAAAGGCCTGTAATTACCAGGGTCTTCCTTCTTACCCTTCTTGAAAACTGGGACATTTGCCAGCTTCCAATTGACTGGGACCCCTCCAGACTCCCAAGACCTTTGAAAAATAATGGAAAGGGGCCCCATAATAAAATGGGCCAGCTCATTCAGTACCTGGAATGAATCCCATCAAGCCCAACAGATTTATGTGCACCCAGCTGCAGCAGCAAGTCTCAAACTAGTGCAGAGTCAGCTGCGAGTTTATCATTCCCCAAGTCACAGTCTTCCAGCACATCATCAGTGTTAAAGACAGAGGTGAAGAAGGCATTAAATGTCTCTGCTTTGCCTATGTCACCATTTGTGAGGTAAATGACCTTATCAAGTAGTGGGCCAATGTTATGTCCAATCCTTCTTTTGCTGTCAGTGTGTTTTAAAATGACCTTTTTGTTGTCTTTCACAGTGCTGGATAGCTTGAACTCTACTCAAGCTTTGGCCATGCAAATTTTCTCCCTACAGTGACAAACAGCATCTCTGTTGTCCTCCTGTGTTGCCTCCCCTTGCTCCCAAGTCCACACACTTTCCCTTTTCCTCTAAGTTCAAGAAGAAGATTCCTGTTCAGCCAAGCCAGACTCTGCCACACTTGCTTGACTTCTGACACTTTGGAATTTCCTGCTTCTGCACTCTTCAGAGATGGCCTTTAAAAAGTGCCTAGCATTCATGAATTCCCAAGGGACCTTACTAATTAGCTCCTTCTGCAGCCCAAGTCTGCTCTCCCCATATCCGGGGTTAAAGGTTTGCAGGACTTTTTCTTCTACAGACAACGGATTTGAAACTCAGTTACTTTGTAGCCACTGTGGCCAAGACAGACACAAGTCACCACTTTACTGACTCTCTCTTTACAAACAACAAACGTAGAAGGTCACCTTTCCTTAGTTAGCTCCCTTAGTACCTGCACCCAGAAGTTGTCTTCAACATGCTCCAGAAATTTCCTGGACCTCTTTGTGTCCACTGTATGATTTTCCCAGTTGATGTCTGGGAAGTTAAAATCACCCATAAGGACAAGAGCATTTGATCTAGAGATACCCCTTATTCCCCTGAAGAATATTTAACTGATGTTGTTGTCCTGGCTGAATTTGCTTCCATCCCATTAATTGTCATCCCATATCTGCACTGTATTAACTAGGAAACCAGGAAACCAAAGACTGTAAAATCTCCATGTTCTTTAAACAGAAAGGGAAAGAAACCATCATTTTACTACCCAAATTAATATACTTGCAAAAAGTGCTTTCATTTTCCTACAGTATATGCAATGATACTGTCAAGAACATGGGTTTAGATTCACACATTTTAGTCAATTCTGATTGTTGTTAATAATTGTTTTTCCAACTGTCTTTCATTTGTGTGCATTAAAATGTTTTTCCCTCATGGGACTGCAAATTTCTGGGCAGTGAATTTAAGATTACAAACAATAGGCTTGCTCTCCCTGCTCACTTCTTGTAAGTCATTTACAAGTAGACACACAGCTACAAACCACAAACAAAGACAGACTGCTACAGAGCAACTGAAGGTTTACAGATGATTTTATGCATACACAGGGGAAAAAAAGGGTTTCAGAATAAGCAAGAATCCTTATTTCAGATAAATGTATGCTCTTACCTCCCAGAACTGGTGTTTGGCATAGTAGTCTCCCTGTGCAATCCATTCTTCTGGAGTTGAAGTTTTAGCAAACATGCTATCATCTAAGTCTACAAGGGCAAGGGCAACCGTTTTATGTTAGAATGGATAAACCACAGAAACCACTTATCATGTACCAAAACTAAGCATTATCTCACAATGTTCCAAGCTCTATGATTTGTGCTTACACCAGTAACAGCAACTATGAGTCAAGTGTGTTAATACTGTTGTGTGAAGCCAGCAGTGAGAACACCAAAAACCCCAGAGTCTGGCTGGAGACTGGGCTGGTAAGTGGCTGAAACTGCCACTCAGTTTAAGCTGTTAACTCAGCAGAAAATCTGACTACAAACTGACCACTTTAAGCTATAAATATCTGCAGCCATCAGGGTCCATTGAGCTCTCTCCACGGTAACTGGCTGAGTGGCAGTGACCTGATCTCCTTTTATGTAGGAACCCCTCTCAAGGACACCCCTCAAGGCTGAGAGATCCCTTACCTGACACCAGACATCAATGGGCTGGTAAATGACATTTTTGCATGTGTCTAACATTTAAGATAGGTATAGCAGGCTTATGTAAAAAGTAGAGTATTGACCACCAATCCATCTGTACTTAATGAATATTTTACATATCTGAATTTACTGGTTAGAATTCAATAAACTAATTAGAAGATCAGATCTGTCTGAAGGATCAGACTCTTCTCCTGTGACAGCAAGAAAACTTAAACTAGTGAATTAGCAAAAAAGTTATACTCTAACATATACAACTGATCTTTAGAGACAAAATAATTAAGATCCACTGAAATAAGTGGAAATTCGCAAGGGCAGTTATCAGTGCATACTGTCAGAAGGACCAAGGAATTTAACCTTTATTACACAGCCTAAAAGCAAGAAAGCATGAGTAGGCTGTCCTGTTTGACAGTCTTTTAAGAATGTTTTAGGACAACTTTACCTTTCTTTTCATCTGTTTTGACAACCTTAACAAATTTTCTTTTGATGAAATACTTAAAAGCTGGAGCTCGTTTATCACGGTCTTCATCAAAGATCCAAAGATTGACTCTGGCTCTTGTAATTGCAGTATACAATTGCTTGAGTTCTCCATTCAGCATCTGAAGCAGAACAACAAAATTAAATTAAATAAATGAAATGCCAGATGAGCTAAATTGCTAGAAAGAAACATACTTTGCAGTTATAGGAAAACAGAGAATTTATACAGAATGAATAACAAGTAAGAAAGTGCTTTTAAGTAAGCAAGACTAAATATTAAATATGGGATTTCAATTACATAAGCCATTGTCCAGCTAACTTACAAGAAACTACTGCTACAAATCAGCTGCAGGTATGACAGGCTATTTTCCTTCTAACCATTTGCACATATAATTATTAATTTACCATACAATCCTGAAAATATCTGATTCAACAGATTCTAAGAAACTTCCTTAATTTCAAGGTAGTGACACCTACCAGCAACCAGACTACAGTAATAATAAATATTGACAAGCCGATTTTACTATTTGCTTTAACCACAGTTATTCTGTAAATATACCCAAAAGTCTATGACACAGGTTTTTTTTCTCTAATCAAATTACATTTGCAAATAATCTCCTATCTTTTAAAATCAGTATAGTATTACATTATATTTTATTGATATGATATGATATGATATGATATGATACAAATGTGAACAACTATCAAAAAGATAGTTATTTTAGGGAAAGCAAACTTGATAAACATGGAACTACAGGATGAAAGGATTTAAGAAATTTCCCTACTTTTCAGATTTAGGAATTTAATTTGTCCTTCCTATTCCCAATGTTACAAAAAACTCACCTTGTACATTTCTACATTAAATGGAGTCCTTTCCTGCATACCAGTGGCATCCTCTAATGGCACTTCAATTAGTAAGTTGCTTCCCACTTGCACATCTGGATCAGGACTATACGAAGAAATTATCTTCCATTCTTTGCTAGCCTAAAATATCAAGAGAATGAGGCTTACTTGTTTGTAGTAACCACTACTGCCTAGATATGCACAAGATAAGGTTGTATGTTGTGACCTATTCACCCCTACAAGGGAAGAAGGCTCAGAGGAGGAGAGTGGGGGAAAAAATTATCTCAGGGCAGAATGTAAAGAATAATCAGCAATTTTCATCAAGAAAGCTGAACTTCATCTCAACACAACCTTTGCTTGAGGTACTTGTCTGTACTAAGTGGTCATCAAGGCATATAAATAACTTTCCCTAGAACAGCTAGTACAGAGTAACACCCTCCTGAGCTGCCCAGGCAAAAGCAAGATGTGCCTCAGCCCTACAGACTGCATAGAAACTGAGAAACAAACAAAACAAACCTTTAGGAGTGCAACTGGCTTGAGCTGACTACAAGCTACATATTACTTTTCAGGGCCGGGGATGGCCACCATGATGATGGAGAAGCTAGTGGGAATACATATATACACATATATATACACATATATATACAGGAACCACTAATGGGAATCACATCTCTATTGTGATTCCAATGTATATTGTTATATTATGCTTGCCTTGGGATTTCAGGATACAGCTGTATCACTCTTCTAGATCCAAATCATACGCAATGCTCGATATATCAAATAAGTGAAATTTGATATTAAACATGAAAACCTCCTTGGGTGGACTATACATTTTCAGCTAAACGCCCCTACAATGATCCCTCTGTGGAGGAAATCAAGCTACCTTCACCATGGAGGAGGCTCAAGTTTTAGTCTTAGGGATAAGGATTCCCATACAATACCCCAATACCACAAGGCAAACTCACTGAGGGGGGTTGTGCTGATTGCTGGGCCAGGCAGCTCCCTGCCAGCTTGGGGCAGGATGAAAGGTACATGGTGGTTGGATAACACTCACATGCTGCAATTTGTCATACTAAAATCTACTATCTAAGACATGTTGGAGGGAACTTGGCCTGCAGGTTAGTATGGGCAGCCACTAAGTCTCCTTGACTCTACAAAACTGACAAGCTTGGTGAGTTGGACCCACACAAATCCCATGCTGGCATATATTCTCACCCTCAGGGTTCCCAGAAAAGATCTGGCTGGTCATTCATGTGATGAATGTATTAAGCTTCGTGTTGAACACCAGTAACTGGTAGTGCTGGTCTCAGCCAGGGGGTGGAATGGCACCTGCCAACACCTCCTCTTGTAAGAACACTCAGAGGTGAGCAAAAAACCCACTCATGGGGAAAGTCTAAAAAAGCGTGGTCAGAAAATATTGGACTCCAACATAGAGACATGTGAAAGATGTCTATAAATATGCACAGACACCCTTAACTAAAAGTTAAGTGTGGCAGCAGATCAGTGCTGTGCACTCTCATGCCATGTAGGAACTGCCAGCTCCTGATCCCACCACTCAGCGGGTTCCTGATCCCCTGCAAAACTAATAACCTTAAAATCGTGACTATATTCTAAGTTATGTTCATTTCTCCCTTTTGGTATTTAACTGAAATGCGATTAAATACTGCCAAGTTTCTGGCACAAAATAAAAAATACTCATAGTAAGGCCATAAAAACATTTTTACAATCTATATATTTCTGAGCTTTGAGCAACACAAAACAAGTTAACTGTCTTCCCATGAGGGATAAAAGCAGGAAATCTTTCTTGCAAAATGTATTTTGAAGATAAGATTTTAAAAAATCAACAATGAAAACATTCCTAAACCTGTCATAGACTGTAACATGACAACCAGCTAAAGGTATCAGTTTGCTCAAGAGCTTGCTGTGTTTTGGGGGTTTGGCTTTTTTGCCTTCAAGATTCTTCAGTCACATCTGCTTCCTGAAACAAGACTCTTCTTAAATCTCATTTTCAAGACAAATGAAAAGAAAACCCAACACTTTACAAAGTGCACACAGCCACACTGCTGTGTTTACAACGGTTCACAGATTCAGCTTTTCTAAATTAGAAAACCTCAGGGTGAGCTGCTTTCTTGCCTGTTTGTTTAGCTGCTCAAATCAACTCAATTACTCATGAGTCACAGGAACACAGAAGAATTGTACGAAAACAGTTCTCCAGGCCTGACATACATTAGTCTAAGCTAAAATGCTCTACACAACTCAACTCTGCTAAACTGATTCTGCTAAATTCTGATAAACAGCTTGTTGTTTTTCTGATTACAACTTGCATCACCAGAACCAAATCAATTTTGAAAAATCTACCATGACAGCCAGTATTTACCTCAAGCTCCTTCCTTCTGCCCTCATCACGTAACATTCACTGACCTCTGTGAAGAGCCACCAGTAAGCTGCCCTGAGTTTTCCTGTGGTTTTCATCTGCTGAAAACCACATGAGGCACTGTTTTGAGGGGTAGAGGCAGAGGACATGTGCAACAGGGTTGTTCACACTGAACGTTTAACCGCAGAGCAACTCAGTCATGGGTACATGGAGTGTCTGCAGGCGTGTTCAGTAAGGAATACTTGCCTGGCTGGGGGTACAGCAGTAGTCTTGGTGTGCAGCAGAAGCATGTCTGTCTGTGTGTGCCCGTGTGGGTGTGGGTGTGATGTTGTGTGTGTACCCCAAGGCTCTCCCTTGAAATGTAACTGTCAGCCTGAAGGAAAATGCAGCACTTAAGCAAACACGTTCCCAATTTATAAACTGACAACTTCTGTTTTCTACTGTGATGAAACCACTCATCTTCAGAGAAAAGAGGGAATCCTTTCCCAGCTGCGACACCAATTAGACCACAAGTTTCGACTTTAGAAAAAAGGCAGAAAATGGAGAAGAATTAAATACCTCTGAATCTGTGAAAAAGTTGTAAAGGAGTACATCATCAAATTCCAAGCCCTTTGCTTCATAAATTGTCAGTACAAGTGCCAAACTAAGTTCCTCAGGTATCTTCTCCTTTGCAGTTTCATTTGCCACTAATACTACCTGCCATAAAATACATTAAAAAAAACCGTATTAGGAAACAAAAAAAGAAAAAAAAAGGTAACAGCTGCACAGAGAAAGACAAACATTATGATAATACAAGAGCCTTCCCAAAACCAGACAACATGTCACAGAGACATTTCAGCACACTCCACAAGAAAGGTCACAAAGCTGCCACTAGAAGACTGACAAATGCATGGTATGTGCAGACAGTTTTAGACCTGGTGTAAGAAAATTTGGAGTTAGAAAGGAACAGGTCAGACAATACCTCACACCAAAAAAAGAACAGAAAGAACCAGACGTATTAAAAAGAAACAGAAACCAACACAATAAAGGTTCCTAAGTTTAAAAAGCCTAATTTATCAGTGAGACAAGGGCTTATAAAAGAAAGTTGTGGGCAGTTCATACAAAATCATTATTTAGCAACAGAACTGGCAGAATCTGTAAAAAGCCTAAGAAAAGCAAACCTGATGTGCTCCAAATTCTATGGGTTGTGTTTTCCTTTTGTTGCCCCTCAGCAGAATTGCAAGGTCACTAACACTGCAGGACTCCAAGACGGTAGGTTTTGGCCCATCAAAGAGACCACGGTCCTGAGGAAGGCGATCAAAAGATTCTGGAAAATAATGCTGGAGCAAATCAACCACTCCAGATGCTAAACGGAGAATGCCTGCAAAAAGCAGAATATAGGTTTTAAACTTCAGCCTGAAGTCCTTGCAAACACACTTTTAAAAGATTTTGTTAGAAATTTGGAATCAAGAAATATAACAACAAAAACACTAGTCAGGGAAGGCTGGAGCTGTAAGCTTCAATTTATGTTTCTGCCAAGTTGAGTGGATGTCATTCTTGGGCCTCTTAAGATCAGAAAACATGCTACATCAGCTTGGCAGGATTCTCACAAAATAAAGGTCACAAATGAGAAACAAGTAAAAAAAGCAGAAGCAGCACACCAATGCTGCAAAATCTAGTGCTTTGAGGGTAAGACAACAGAAACAGGTATGATCATTTGTTAAATATTCCCTCACACAAACACAGTCGAGGCATGCATTAAGCATGAGTGTTCAAAAACTGAACATTTTAAAAACATTCGTTTTTGGTTTTCCAGTTGAGATGTCAAAAAACAGAACCGACAAATCAGAAAAAGCTGTCTGTCTAATCCTTTTGAAAAACAGGCCACATAGAGACTGGCTTTGAATTGGCCAGTAGAAAACTTCAATCATTAGTGACATCTGAAGAGCACAGGCAGAGATTATAAATAAATTTGTTACTGTACCTGAATGGGACCTGTAGTTCTGGTACAACTGATATATCCTTTTCGGTTTCCTAACACGCTGCTTCTTGTTCACAGAGCTCTTGCTTGCGTAATGAAACAGCGACCTCAGGTCACTAAAACGAAAAGCAACTCCTTTCATTATGCTCTGGGCAGTGTCACCAGTTAGAAACATGGAATTAGGGTCATTGATGCATTTCATTAACAGGGCTAGCTCAGCTTGCGTGAAATCCTGTATCTCATCGCCATAAAACTCATGGATGGACCACGGCAGCTCCCTGAGCTTTGAAAGTCTTTGAGATAAATTATACAGCAAATCTTCTTCATCAAAGTAACCTCTCTGTGATCGTATCTGCTGATAAAGGCAGAAGAGGTGATAGATCTCACTCCTGTCTTCCGTGAAGTTTGGTGATCTCTTTCGGCCTAGCTTTTTGTACTGCTCCTCAGTAAGCTTGCCCCCAAAGCAACTCAGTGCCTCAAAAGAGCCTTTCAGAAATGATTTTATTTCTTTCCAAACCAGTGCTGGATTGTACAAGCTTTTACCTTTTATCATTTTTGGCCATATTTCATTTGCAAATACACTGTAAGTCACAAAAGTCCAAGGATCACTTTCCCTAGAGCACGCATCTGCAGCTCCTCCATCATCACCATGCTCTGCTTCAAGATTACCTTCTTCATCCTCATCCTGCCAATTTGGTACAACCAAGTCTTCCTGAGGACTCCAACCAACAATGACTCTTTTAAGACTTCCATCTTCATTTCTTGGAAAAAAGGGGTCAGGCATAGATGCATCTAGTAACAGCAACAACTGCTTGGAGGTGACAAACAGTGGAAAATTTTCATCTTTAATGTCTTGTAGCCTGTGAATATTTGGGTCCAGAGGCTTGAAGTGACTGGTCACCTTGGAAGACTTGCTAAGTTCAATGAAATTCCTCTGAACTTCTCGGCACAAGACAGGATTTTTTGTTACAAAGATCTGGTGCAGGTGCTCCAGCCCATTCGATGCTTCTGCGCTACACGTTTGGTCTTCTTCATGGTCACCACATGAATTCATTTCTGCACCAGCTGTGCCCACAGGAACCTTTTCATCCTCGCTGTCCTGGTCTTGCTCATCACTCACCTGCTCCTCACTTGAATCATCACTCTCATGTTTTAGTTCACTCTCTTCCTTCCCTGAACTAGCTTTTTCAACATCACTGCACTGTCTCTGCTGCCATGTCTGCCTCTCCAGAAGAGGTCCCTCTGCCAAGGTAGATTTTTCCCAGTATGAATAGAATTTCTTCCAAAGTCTATACAAGCAGCAAGTCGTCTTCCCTGTCCCACTTCGCCCAATTAAAATGATTGGTTCCATAGGCTTTGGATTGAGAGCAATTATCGCATACTCCAACTCCCCAACTCGGAAAGGGTAATCAACAGAAGACTGCACATCATTTATAATGTTAAGCGCCATGTTAGTACTGAAGCTGTGAAATTTCATTATATTGTATTCCAGTTCTGCTGCACTAGCTGGAGGGAAATACTCAGGCATGGTATGTTCTTTTGATTTTTCTGCCTCCATGTCTTCAACATAACAACGCGGAACACGCTTCTGTGTTGTCACACTATGGTTCTGATGTCCTTCATTTATACCCTTGAGCTTTTTCCTCAAAATGCAGGACAAGCCACGGTTGTAGGAAATACATATATTTTCTAAGGCACGGTTCAGCTTGCAGTGGTCAAGAACAATGGCCCAAATTCTAATTATTTCTGTGTAAATTCTACCTGATTTTTCTGAATTACTTTTTGTCTGTTCTGTCTCCATGATCTTTTCTGGGCTCTCGCTGCAACGAGGAGAAAAGTCAATCGCAAGTTCCCATAGCATTCTTGCACCTTTGCCCAGTTTGGCTTCATACAGCTGGATATCAGCTTTCAAGTGTTTCAGTGGCTTCTGGAGGCCCCTGGACCATTCCCCATTGCCAAGCTGCTTAATTGTCATTATAGTTTTAGCTTTCAGATAATGAGGCACAGCTTTGCTGCTCAAAGTCTTTAGCATTTCAGGAGTGCACTCTATTTCCCAAGTCATGTTATCAAACTCCTGCACATATGCCTCAATATCCAGACTCTTCCCTTTTTCCTCCTCTGGTTCTTCCTTCTCTCCATTAGGCAGGGCCATACTTAATTCCCCTGCTCCCTTCTTTTTCTCCCAATCATCCCCTTTTCTTTCAGGATGAGCTATGCTTCCACAAGTCTGCGAGGAACTCCTTCCCTCTTCTGAATTAGTGTGGGCTGAAGATGGGTTTTGCACCAGAGGATGATCCTTTTTCAGGGTGTCGCTCACTTTCAATTGCTGAATCAAAGCCGTGATTGCCTGCACGAGACTTTCCTGCAGTGTTAAGGGGCTGTTTATTCCTTCTGTTTCCTGCTTTGCCAAGTGATCTTTTCTTGTTTTTACGGAACATGGGGTTTTTAAATCATTATGCACTGTGTTGCCAGATGGTGCCTTTAATGAGAACCCAGATGAAGAATGCCCTGTGTTCTTTGACTGTGAAAACTCAGAAGCTGGAATGGGCTTAGATGTTTTACCCAACTGCCCTGCTCTATCTTGGCGGTGCCTCTTCTTCTCCTGTGCAGCATTATTCCAGGCAAGTAGCAGCGGATCTTTTTTTTTAATTCTATGCATCACATCTTTTCCTGATTTGTTTTTTATGTTAAAGTTAATGTCAAATTTTGCCAATAACTCTGTTATTCTCTTAGTCTGCTTTGAAAATCCCTTCTGGAAAACAATATGCATCACTGTATTTCCATTCTCATCTTGTATGTTTGGATTAAGATATGGAAAGTCAGATGGTCTTGAAGCAAAGAGGTCAAGTAGATAGTTCAGGATGTTTAAACCAGTGCCATCTGAAAGCAGAAGAACAAACAGGAAATAAACTAACTTGCTTTACAAGGCTGCATTGTATGCCAACAATTTTCAATACTTTTTTTTTCTGCTGCTACTAAATTAAAATCAATTTGTTTTAAATAGGAAAACAAACTCTACATTTCATGCTTATAAAATATGCTTACGTGAAACAGCTCAAAACTGAGCTTTCCCAAGATTCCAGGAAAACAATACAAAGGCAGCAAAGCTTTAGAAATCCCTAGTGCTGCAATTATTCCCATAGCATCAGTCAGTTTCATTCCTTTTTTAACCTCCAGGTACAGACAGATTTGTTCGTTTTCCAACATCAGCCATGACTGCTACCCAAGGGACACTGGTGACCTGTCATCCAGACAAGCAGCAGCTCGAGGTAGTGCTCTGGGGTAATTTGGTTCACTTTAATATGGCACCCAGAAGTAATCTGCTGCAGATAACTTTGCTTTACTAAAATAACCTGCAGGAAATCCCAATTATTTCCTGATATTTGAGGTCCCTGGAGCAAGTTCCTACAAAATAAGATCGGCTACCTCCGTGAGGAGAAAGAAAAAACATATATATCTTCTACAGTTTTCTGGATTTCTCCCAGATAATCTATGTGATTTAAATGAGACAATATATGTGAAACATTTCTTTTCTAGCTGTAAAACGGTGACGCACCAAAATCATTGTAAAGAAATTGCACATCAAAAACTTTACAAAGTGAAAAATACTTAAGAGAACATATTGTCACAGGACTTCTTAATCTTTTGATTTAAAAATGACAACTGGCATTACCTATGTTTTTAATATCTCTAAAGCCATTCAATGAAATGTTTGTGCTTTAAAAATTAATAAATTCAATATTTTAAATTATTTTAATCCTTCAACTCAAAAATGCTTTTTTTTTTTAAACTTAAAGTCAAGCCTGATTCGGGGGCTTAATTTCACAGTTTATCCTAATTTTTTATATTTTTACGTAAGCCCTACAGTTCTTTCACTCACTTCTCCCCTGAAGAAAACTTTGCTTGATTTACAACAGAACAAAAACTGATATACACATTTCAGATGCCACTGCAGGATTTCCTCCAAAGTCTGCTGCCATTGCTCTAACTTCACCTTTGTTTCTTCCAACATACTTCCAGTTTACTTCATTCCCACCTAGCACTCATTTTACAGGGTTTCAGAGAGGAGCCTTCCTTGATTCCCCCATGTCACCTGAGCTGCTGTTACCTCTTCTCACAGTTCCAGCCACCGCAGCCACAAAGAAGAACACATAAGCTTAACAAAGTCTGGGTGTATCCTCTGGCCTGCAGACTTTGGGGGCTGAGTGAGACACAGTCAGACATCCTGACCCACTGTCCCTGCAGCAGCAGAAGGGGCAGGTAAGGAATGGGGATGTTTTCAACAGCAAAAGCCTTACCTTTACTATTTAAACAGATGAAAACTGCAGTATGCAAAGGAGTATCTCCTTGTGTAACGGAGAGGTTTTGAGGGTCTGCGCCTTTGGTCAGCAGCAAATACACCAGTTCAAAATAATTCTTTCTGAGGCATATCTTTAGTGGTATTTCAGAACTGGTTCCAATCCCATCAGGCAGAGCTGGTGTGAAGGACAGGAAAATACCAGGGTTTAAAACTGATACACTGATCTGCTAACTACAGAAAGTTCTGAACAGATGCAGAACTGATGCTGATTGCCTGGCAGGTGACAGCAAGCTTCTTTTTATTTTTTTCCCAGCTTTTTACATGTATCTGTTAAAACACTTTTTGACTAAAAAGATCTTCATCATTTCCTTTTGTCTCCCATTAAGCTGAGCAACCAGTCCTTCTGTTGTGATAGGAAGACATAAAGGCCAGAACATATCTTCTCCAAGTCAGTCAGTCACTGACTGAAACAAGAAGCTTCCTTGCACCTCTGGCATTCACAAGGCTTCAACAGGACCATGTGTCCATAACTTACAGGTAACATCAAGCTATAAGATTAAATGAAATATGTCAGAGTGATCCTAGGAGTAAGCTCATGCGAAACAAGTACACTAGTTTAAAAAAAAAGACATCTGGTCATGCCTTTGAAATCAATTAAGTAGTCCATTCATTGTGGCATAACAGCAGACTTAATTCAAAGACTGTGGCTTACACTTTCTATCAGGACAATATTGTGGCTGAAGACAGAGAAACTAAGGCCCAAAACAAACTACAGGTGCAGAAGCAACAACAGTCCTTGGCCTTTTACCAACCCTAACAGACAAATTTCATTTGATAAACATCTTCCACCCATATAGCCTTACCAGCTTCCCCATGTCCCACACAGCAGATACAGCCAATGCACTGCACTCCAACAAGCAGCTGCACTTATACAGAGCCACAAAAAACCCTGTGTGTTGGTATTTCTGAGACCACCTTGCCCCCAACATGTCAAATAACATACTAGATCTCTTATAGCACATTAATATCACAGTTTTTCACCTCCTCGTTCAAGCAAGCATCTTATGAGGTGCACTTGCATATCCGATCTTTCACACTGTTGGATAATGTTGCCAATGTCAACATCTGAAAGACTGCAGGTTTTGAAGAGTCCTCCACCTGATGGATTTTCCCCATTGGCTTTCCCTGTTAGGAGCAGCAAAACTTTATGCCACATTTGCTTGGCCAGCAACTGTTTTATGAAGCTGCTAGCACAGGCATTGGAGACGTTGCATGAGATTTCTTCAGGGATTTCTGCAAGACAGTCAAGACAACATAACTCACTCAAAACCATATAATGAAATCCACCTCATTGTAGACAAATTTCACAACAATTAACTCATTAAATTGAAAATAAGAAGCAGCAAAATGTATCTTTCCACCCTTATGCTGTCAGCCAAGTAAGTTTGAACATTTTGATGCATCTTGAATTTCTGTGCATATTCCATTGGTTTTAAGTGCAAAACACGACATTAAATATAATTAAAAGCACATTATTCCAGTCATAAAAGTTATAGAAACAGATAAGAGAAGGAAGGGTAAAAGGGCAATAAGTGTATGTTAGCATCAAACACATTTTTCACAGCAATTAAGTTTTGTGAAAGGGAGAAATGGGAACTCACTGCACCTTTCACAGAAGACAGCCATTTCAGAAATCGCTTAACTGCATCTTCCTTCAACACATTTTTATTATGTGCTCCATTTTCACACCTGTAGAACTGGACAAACTGTTCCAGAACATCCTGGAGAGAATTTGTATCAGCTGTGGCACTTTCATTCTCTCCTGCAAAACATTACAGAAATTGAAAATCCACTTCCTTCCCAGGATGTTTTCAGGGCAAGACTGTAATGCATTACATCCCAGGTCTCTAAGAAATGTGTAGTGGCAGATTAAAAACAGATGTCTGAAACTTTTACTGCCAATGCCAGTCCTGTGATGGATTTCTGACCCCAAAGGAAATCTGATGCTTTCATCAAATACACTCTTGTCCTGGTTTTGCCTGGGATAGAGTTATTTTTCTTTTTAGTAGATGGTACAGTGCCATGCTTTGGTTGTAGGATGAGGATACTGTTAATAGCACCGTGATGTTTTGGTTGTTGCTGAGCAGGGCTTACCCTAAGACAAGCACTTCTCCATGTCACATGCTCTGCCAGAGAGCACATGCACAAGAAGCTGGGAGGGAGCATGGTCAGGACAGCTGACCCCAAATGGCCAAAGGGATATTCCATAACACAGAATGTCATGTTCAGTGTATAAACTATGGGGAATTTGCCATGAAGGGACCATTGCTGCTTGGGGACGGATTGGGCATCGGCTAGTGGGATGTGAGCAATTGTACTGTGCATCGCTTGTGTTTCTTGAGTTTTATTCCTCTCTCTTTCTGCATTTCATAACTTTAATAATAATAGGAATGGTAGTAATTTACATTATTTCAATTTTTAAACTGTTCTTATCTCAACCCACCACAGGAGGGAGGGGGAAGTGAGTGAGCAGCTGCTCGGTACTTAGTTGCCGGCTGAGGTCAAACCATTTGGCTCTATTTACCATAATTCACTAGGCTGAAAACTGTAATAGCTTCTGTATACAGGCAGAAAAATTCTGCCTCGCAATTATATCATTGTTCAGAATTTTTAGAGTAGATGACTAAACCTGGTAATGTTTGCAGCGTACAGTTTTAATGGGCTTGTCTGATTCCTCAGTGCCATTTCAAAAATACAGCCATAAAAGAATTTGTCCTCTTAAAATTAAAAAACAAAGCCAAAAATATACACCACACCAAAATGTTATCTGCAAATTTAGGAGATATTTATGTAATAGGAAATAGCAGATTTTCAATGATGTCCCAATAAATGCCCTCAAATAAACACCGTAAAACTTGGCTTGAATTTCCTAAATGCATTAAGGAATTCAGATATATGAAAGACCAAACAAAACAGTAGCTTTACCTCTTAGGACAAAGAGAGAGACAAGGCTGGTCATCTTTTTAGAAAGAAGGACTAACCTGTAAAGCTTATTCTCCAGCCTCTCATTTGTACTAAGCTTAGAAAACTCTTGTGGGCTGTGCATTGCCAAAAAAAACCCAAAACCAAAAAAAAACCCTGGCCACAGAAGACAGGCTGTGCAACCTGAAATGCCAACCAAAGCGATTATTACCACAGAGGTATTGGTGTTAACCTAATGGAGAACCACCATGCTAAAACCTTCTCCAGAGCAGAGATCTCCACTGTAAAGAAAAAAAACCTGTGGGAATTTCTTTGCCAGGAGCCGTAAGCTGCAAGCACAATGAAACCCAGTGTTTTCCACTAAACTTATATGCAATACACACATGAAAACTGAGATGTAGCCTAAAATCTTTGCTTTATGCCAAGCGTGATCTGAACATCATTTGGACAGCAGTTGCCTTCAGGCAAGGACAAAACGTTCACTATTGACTGGTAGGAAATCACAATGACAACTCACAGGAAAAATTACATAAAACACACCCACTACTACTTATTTGAAATAAAACAATTTTGTACCTAAAGGTTATAATCGTAAAACAGAAAAAGGAAAAGCACACACTGCATGTAGTACCTGTCTGCTTCCCAGAGGAAGTGCGTTTCTCAATGTGCTTGCTGACTTCTTTTACAGCATCAAAGTTTTTGTTCTTTTTCAAGATATCTATGACATATCTTGAACGTGCATCTGGAACAGTGGGATCAACCCCAAAATTCAGGAGCATGATCACATCTTCTGTTTGTCCTACAGCAATACAGGAATAAAAATTAGAGGAAGAATAATTCACATTGTTCAGGAGTTTTGTTCTGTTTTCCTTTTTATTTTTAATTACCTGGCACAATTTCTAGCACAATTTTAACTTTAAAAAATCTAAATTTTTCCAGTGTCATAAGCTGACAGGGTGATGCTCAGTCGAAGGTTGGACTTGAAGATCTTGGAAGCCTTTTCCAAACTTAATGATTCTGTGATTTTATGCTATGATTTTATGGTTTAAAATATTTATAATTTATAGCTATAAAGAAATAAACTAAGAGATACATGTAAAGATATATGTTTTCTAATAATATATACAATATAGAAATAAAAAGATACAAACTTTAATAAATAAATACATACTAAAATATATACTCTCTGTATAAAAAATACCATAAGAATATTACTAAATAAATTTTAAGCATCGACCCAAAAGTCTGGCGTTACCTTGGCATTGATGTTTGCTTCCTGTTGCCACCTCGTGGGCAGAGTAAGAAATACAAGGAAAAAAGCTAGGCTCCCATAATTCCACAGAAATTGTGAAGGAAAGCATTTAGTTTTCCTCCTCTGACAAGTCTGCTATCTAGGTCTTAAATTTTAACCTATTTAAACGAACAGGAGAGGCCTGACAGCAAGTTGTATCTTACTTAGCCAGGAATTCTGTGATCCTTAAAAAATTTTGTAATGAACTATGTTTACTTAGTTAAGGAATGCTCAGCTGTGTCATTTTAGGTGGTTTTAATTTAGATCTGTGTCGGCTGAGTGTCAGTAGAAAACCCTGAGAAATTACCTCACTGACCTGCAGGAAGGAACTCTATGGACCCATACCCCTCAGAGAACTTAATCAATAGCTGAAGAACAAAATTCAATAAAGGATTGCCTAATGGTGTCATATAACTAGAGATGAATTAAATGCCATAGAACAAGAAAGGTGTCTTGAGAGAGTTAAGGAGTCAAAGGCCTATACAATTCAAAAAATGTGATTAATACTTTGAAGGTGCAGCAAGGGAGCCAAGTCATAGGCTTATACACCCCAGAAAAGTTAATCAATAGTAATTGTCTAACCAGGACAGCAAACGTAATAAAGCACTGTTTAGCTGGATAAAATTTGGGTTATCCATTAAACAATGATGGATGAGATGTTCTGGTGGTAATTAAGAGGAACAAAACACCTATACCATGATGCAATAAACTGGGTGGGCTTTTCGGAGTGTCTATAAAAAAAATGTTTGATGTTATAGTGTATATAAATGACTGAAAATTGTTGTTTCCTTGAACGTGTCTATGGCAAATAAATTCCCAATATGTTCCCAGTTTTGACACAACATTGTTATTAGGAATGTTCATCTCACAGCTTTTTTGCTGTTATATTTAAAACTCTTTGTTTCAGGCCTCCAGGTGGTCTAACAAGATTTTAAGGGCACATCAAAATTCAAAAGGTAACTTCTGTGATTCTAAAAACTGCAGCATACTTGTGAGAAAATCCTAACCAGCCAAACCAAAGAGCAGAGGAAATCGTCACACATCAGGCACATAAATTTAAAAAGGAATTCTTGAAATGTTTAAATATCAGTTGCCACTACAAGTCTACATTCAGATACTTTCTCATTTTCTTCCTTAGCATGAAACAGTAAACAACAGGGTCTGAAACTTTCTTCCATTATAGAATCTTCCATATGAAAACAAAACAATACACACACACACACAAAAAAAAAAATTGTACTTACTGCGTTTCTGTGAATATTCACTGGAACAGGCCACAATATGCAGCAGGGTGTGTCCATCTCTGTCTTTCTGGTTGATCCTATCCTTCAGCTCTGGCCTCCAAGTCAGCAACCACCTGAAGAGATGGTTCTTTGCTGAAATGATGAAAAAATACCCTTAAAGAAACAGATCCTGGGTTTTTTTCCCCTGTGGAGTGGCAAGATGCAAATCTAAGGTTGACTCATGACTCTATTACACACAAACTGTTGCTCCACACTGAGATGGCAGGAAGAAACACTTTTTTAAAGCTGATATATTTGGGTTACAGAAGACCCATATCAATCAAACTTTTGCTTCAAACCACAGAAAAGAACAATTATATTAGGTTTCCACCACTATCAGGCCTGGGTGACCAAAGACAGTGTTTACAACATTTCTAAATGAGTGCTTTATTGGCATGTGCAAGGTTATACCTAGATGACCTGGGACTTTTTTTAATTCAAAAAAGGTCTAGCTGTCAGTTCTCTGATAAAAGCCAGCATTGTTTTATTTTAGCTGCAGATGTCACTCACTTGCTTTGATACACAGCCTGATGACAGCATGCAGTGGATACACTCCGATAGACTCGGCCTTCGCCCCAATGGAAATCAGCCACTTGACTAATTCCGCTACTTCCTGCAGCTTCTCACCATGACCATACAACTCAGAAGTCTGGCAGCAAAGAGAATAATTACAACACATTATTTTTACATACACAAAAAGCATTTATTTTTTAATAGTTTCCATATCTTCATGACGAGAATCAGTGGAACAACAACCAAGCCATATTCACTGTAAAATGAAACTATTTATTTCATAGACTTTCATAGCATGGCTTGGGTTGGAAGGGACCTTAAAGATCATCTAGTTTCAACACCCCTGCTGCAGGCAGGGACACCTTTCCCTATACCAGGCTGCTCAGAACTCCATTCAAACTGGCTTCAAACACTTCCAGGGATGGGGCATCCACAACTTCTCTGGGAAGCCCGTTCCAGTGTTTCACCACCCTCTGAGTAAAGAATTTCTTCCTTATATCTAATCTAAACCTACTGTATTTCAGTCTCAATTCATTCCCCCTTGTCCTGTCACCATATGGTCTTGTAAAAAGTCTCTTTCCATCTTTCTTGTAGGCTCCCTTCAGGTACTGGAAGGCCACAACTAGGTCACCACAAAGCCTTCTCTTTTCCAGGCTGAACAATTGCAATTCTCTCAGCCTTTCCTCACAGGCGAGGTGCTCCATTCCTCTAATCATCTTGGTGGCTTCTTCTAGACTCACTCCAACAAACTGATGTCAGGAACAGTGTAGCCAGAAGGACCAGGGCAGCGATGGTCCCTCTCTACTCAGCACTGGTGAGGCCACACCCCAAATCTGTTCTGGGCCCCTCACTGCTAGAAAGACATTGAGGTGCTGGAGTGTGTCCAGAGAAGGGCAACGGAGCTGGTGAAGGGCCTGGAGCACAGGTCTGATGAAGAGAGGCTGAGGAAGCTGGGGGTGTTTAGCCTAGAGAAAAGGAGGCTCAGGAAAGACCTCACTGCTCTACAACTTCCCGAAAGGAGGCCGTAGCCAGTTGGGGGTTGGTCTCTTTCACATGTCCCAGGTGAAATAAGAAGAAATGGCTTTAAGTTGTGCCAGCAGAAGTTCAGATCAGATATTAGGAAAAAAATTTCACTGTAAGAGTGGTTAGGCATTGGAATAAGTTGCCCAGGGAGGTGGTGGAGTCACCATCTCTGGAAGTGTTCAACAGGCATCTGGATGTGGCACTTGGGGTTTAGGGGAGATTATAGTGGTGCTGGGTTGATCTGGAAGGTCTCTTCCAACCTCGATGATTCTGGGATTCTGAGAAAGCACACAGCCTGAGCAGAAGCCAGCTGAACTTAAAAGTATGTTCTAGCAAGGACTTAATGAAGACGAAGCACCGTCTACAAGGGGTAGAGCAATATAGGCTGCTCTGGAGGTGTGCAATGGAAGCTCAGATGGAAATTGAGACAATATGCCAGAAGGATCAGGACATGAGGAGGTGGTCGTAAACAGTGTTCAGACAAAACTTCTCCACTTGTGCCAGTCATCTTTTTAAATAGCAGTCTTCACACATGCTTCCAACATTTACAAATAAATGTTTTTTTCTAATACCTCATGCCAAATTTTGACTGGCAAGAATTACTCTTTGAGCACAGTTATCAAATCAAAATACAACAGATTACAGGGAGAATGTAGCAGCAGGGGAAGTTCAAGTTGTCAGAAAGCCATATTTTCTAATTTTCACAAAAGAGAATCTGTACTTAGGGATTTTTCAGCTCGATTCTTTCAGCCTGCCATGTGCACAACAAGCCCACTAGAACAGGTAAGATTGGTTGGGCAAATTCAACAAAAAAAAGGACGTACTATTTTGAAAGGCTGCCCACTTTTCTCTTCCTGTCTCAATGAGGCATTTTGCTTTGCTTGCCCAGGAAGATACTTTGCTAAGACACTCTGCATGGGTCTTCTGCTGTGTTGCCATGCTTCATTTCCAGTGTGGAGTTACTCTGCTAGCATTGGCACAGCACATCTGCCTAATGATACCCAACCAAGACATGCTTGCATTTATCCATTCACTAATTCTTCTGCTGTCTCTAAAAACAAGCCTGTGAAGAGGTGTGAATTTATTTCCTTTGCATTACCCTCAGAATTACTCCTGCTCACTCTGTCAGGCACCTAACTGAAATACAATTATGGAAAAAGCACCAATTTGAAATTATTATGACAAAAGTACCACCAGCACTGTAACAGCCAAAAGGCAAATTCCAGCATATTCTACCAATATGCCTTAAACCTTAACTTGCCAGCCAGTAAACACCAAGCAAAGGTCCTGTGTAGCCTACAGCTAACATCTTCCAAAGTTCCTGTCAGGGAAGAAACTGTCAGAAATATAGAAATTATTTACTGTGAGGGTGGTGAGGCACTGGAACAGTTGCCCAGAGCAACTGCAGTGTGGCTCTGAGCAACCTGATCTAGTGGAAGGTGTCCCTGCCCATGGTGGAACTTTAACATCCCTTCCAACCCAAATCATTCTAGGACTCTACGGTAAACCCCAATGGAATTTCTCAATTTCTCACACACATTGTGAGATGCCTTTAGAAAGCTGGTATGTCACTGCTATGGAAACTGGCTGCTCCTGAGCTGCAGAGCTGGTGAACTCCCAGCAGCTCCTGGCTCACAGAAAACCACCAACTACACCTTTGTAATACTAATACACCTTGGAAATACTAAATTTCATTCAGAAATATTACATTACATGAAGTTAAATTTTCAAACAAATAGATGATAAAGCATAATCATAAAATGTCTATATATTATTTTTCATTTTATTTTTCTTGGTTTGAGATGGAAAATGTCTCACTAAAGTGATCAGGAAGGAAAGAAATAGATACAGGAAAAAATAAAAAACACTACCTCAAAGAGATTCTTCAGAGATACCTGGTTAACTCTGAGATCACGGGGCAACTCTTGCTTCTCAGACAACAACAACAGACAAGACTGAAAAAAAAAACCCAAACAATAATGCTCTTGTAAACACACCTAAAACTTTGTTTTTCACTGCCTCATCAGATCTTGTAGGAAAGCCAACACAGGCTAACAGTATTTCAGATCTTTTCGTAAGATTGCAACTGAATCTCCCTTTCTAATTTTCAATTGAATTCATGTAATACACAGTGGAGTGTAGGAAGCTACAAGTGATGAAAGTCTTCTCAGAAATAAAAAACATGTAAAAAGGTTAGGTCCTAAAAGATTCTCCAATACTTGGAATACTTCCAATACTTGGAAGTAATCCTTTGCTTTAGGAATGGACCTTTACATTGGGTATAAGACTCCTCAGCTAACACCAACATCCCAAGAAGAGAGCAAGAAATGAATATTGCATCTTCTTCCACTTTCTTGCTTTTTCTCAGTTTCTCTAAAAGACTTTGCCTTGCTCCTTGAAAACCCACCAAGCTTCACCAGAGGACAAGGGAAGGACTATGGATGCCACCTACCTGGACTTCTGTAAGGCCTTTGATACAGTCCCCCACAAGTCTTAGCTCTAAATTTGAGAGGTATGGGTTTAATGAATGGGCTGTTGGATGGATAAGGAACTGGCAGAATGGCTGCACCCAAAGAGCTGTAGTCAATGGCTTACTGTCCAAGTGGAAACCAGTAGTGAGTGGTGTCCCTCATTCATGGGACCAGTACATTCATTATCTTCATCAATGACATCGCCACTGGGATTGTGGGGTGCCCTCAATCACTCAGGCAGTTTGCAGATGGCATCAAACTGAGTGATGCAATTGATAATGCTTGAGGGAAAGGGATGCCATCCGGAGGTACCCTGACAGGCTTGAGGAGCAGGCCCATGGGAACCCCAGGAAGTTCAACAAGGGCAAGTGCAAAGTCCTTCACCTGGGTCAGGGCAATCCCCAGTATCAATACAGATTGGGGAAGAAGGACCTGGGGGATAATGGTGGATGAAAAAATAGGATAAAAGCCAGCAATGCGGCTTGCAGCCCAGAAAACAAACAGTATCCTGAGCTGCATGAAAAGTAGCATGGTCAGCAGGTCAAGGGAGGTGACTCTACCTCTCTACTCTGCTGAGACCAACCTGGAATGTTACATCCAGCTCTGGGGTCCCCAGCACAGAAAAAACATGGACCTGTTGGAGTGAGTCCAGAGGAGGGTCACAAAAATCATTAGCGGGATGGAGCACCTCTCCTATGATGAAAGGCTGAGAAAGTTGGGGTTATTCAGCCTGGAGAAGGTTTCAGGGAAACCTTATTGCAATAACATCAATATAAAAAGGGGGTTTAGAAAAAAGACTTTTTGACAAGGCCTTTGTGACAGGACAAGAGGCAACAGTTTTAACCTGAGAGTATGCTTTTATTGGACATATGGAAAAATTTTTTATGATACTAGTGGTGAGGCACTGGCACAGGCTGCCCAGAGAAGCTCTGAATGCCCCATCCTTAACAGTGTTGATGGTCAGGTTGGACAGGCCTCTAACAATCTGATGTAGTGAAAGATGTCCCTGCCCACAGCAGGGGGCTTGGATGGGGAGTGTGGGGCTGCAGTGAATCCATAGCTCTAGTGTGGATCCTCCATAGGCTGTGGTTCCTGTCAGAAGCCTGTTCCTTCATGGTGTCGCCACGGGCTGTGTAGCAGGATACTCTACCCTAAATGGTGGTAAAACAGCTTGAACTTTATGTTATTTGTAAAAGTTATCAGTGATGGATAGAGAAGGGAGGGTCACACTGCTTATGGTGTTGAAGAATGCTGAGAGCAGCCTGACTCATCAATCCCAAAGTTACACATTCTGAGGATGTGAAAAACAATGTTTCCTGACAGAAACTGGTACCAGTGACGATGCAGCAAAGTTCCTGATAAAGGAACCAACAGGTGATACTACTGATAACTTATCCAAAGCTGCTAAGCTGACACAGCCAGCGTAGAAACATATGATTGACAGTCACTTTATACTATAAAAGCACAGTCACACTTTTTAAAGGCAGGGTCTTCTAACATACTCCTTCCTGAAGTGTGTGTGGAAATTCCTCCCTTGAATGGAGATTCCCCTCAAGGTTACTCCTGGAGGCTGAGCAAAAGAGTTTTGCCCATGGCCACTGGCATGGGTGAGTAACATCAATCTCTACTTAATAACTATTTTGCTATCTTTAATACCTATGCTTCAATATTGCTTCAATAAATAGTACATTCTACTTACTAACTGTTACAACTATCTAGACCGTGAGGTAAAAAATTCTGATTAAAGTATTTTAGTCTGATCATTATCATTGTCAATTTAAATAAGTTATTTATTTTATTCATATAGATATACTTGGTTTGTCACCGTTAATCCTGTGGGACAAAGTTGTATAAAGGCTTGATTACACATATATAATCCTTTAAACATAAACCATTCATCAAGTCTAAGAGTAGGATTGGATCCAGCCACACCCAGGCACCTCTCTGAGGAGTCTGGAAAGCAAGTCGGTCCTTTTTGAACCTTATGACTCAACAGGAGGGTTTCCCTGATAAACCTCAACTGATGGTTCCACTTTGCTTGTGACAGGCTGCAAAGGAGCCACTTGCTCTGGACCTGGAGCACCTCCTTCTCCTTCTCCACCCCCTTGCAGGGCTTGCAGGGCTGTTTCTCTCATTTGAATACTATCGAATTGAATAATGACTCTAGGTGGCACTATAACAGAGACAACAGACAGCAGCAAGAGACAAGTAGGATTTCAAATCCATCGTATCCCTTTCAGAAATGAATTTCAGAAATTATTTCTGAAAGCATTTTTCAAAGCATTATTTCTAAAAGCATTTTTCAAAGTCTTAAAAATCACGACATTTGAACCAGGCAGCAATATATATTCACAGTTTTGCCTTTTAAAGGTAACACGAGCTTATGCTGAAGAGGTAAGACATGAGTGCCCAGCATGCAGTGGGAGGTGACATGGTGACACAGTGACACACTTACCCGCCACTTCCCTTTCTGGGCCAGCCTTTCTATCACCGCTTGCCAAATCAGTGCATCGAAACTTGCACTGAAAATGTAATCATACGCAGGGTGGAAAGTTGGCGGCAAGATTTGGTCATCTGCAAGAATAAGCAATAGATAAACCTAATTGGTACACACAGCACTTCAAATGTTGAAGTCTCCAACTAAATTCATTGCACAGTGATAATTTTAGCACTGATTAATACCCAGGGGATTGCCCACCGGGGGTTTAAGAAACGCTGGTCACACAACTGATTCAGCATCCTGTTGTCACTCGCCAGACTTCATTAAACATGGGCAAAAAAATTATGCTGCTCTCAAGAAACACCTCAAAGCCCCAAGACATTGATGTTTCAATGAACATCATGGCAGTTCTTCCACTTATGGGTCAACCAGCTACTGACTCTGCAACAACTAATCAAGGGGCTTAACAGGGGGCTACAGGCTCAAGAAAAGGCAGCAGAGGCACAACCTGAAATCTTCTGGCATGCCTGTAGGCCCATCAGACAAAGCACGTTAAACAGACTAAAAAGCAAGTAGAGGAGGAGAGACTGAGAGGAGGACAGGGAGACTTAGGGTAGACATCACTCAAAGAAACCCACACAGTGCCACAGGAAGGCCACATTTCCTCTTTTCATTGCTGTCCATTGCTAGCTGAGGGAAAGTCCTCCACACTGAAATACACTGCACTGTAAAGAAGTTTAAACTGCCTATCTGCTAATTATCTTCAAATCTACCTAGCTAAAAGAAAAGCAGAGTGGTCTGGACAAAACACACTTAAAGCCTCCAGGACCTGGAGCTCCAAACCTCCAATCTTGTCTCCCTGACTCTAAATTTTGACCTTTTTTAACTATTCCATGATTGACATGTTCCTGTGAGACAACTCACACCCCTGCAGTGTTTTGAGATTGTTGGCATCTGCTGTATACAAACCGGACCAAGTTCACCACATCCTCAATATATTCATAATCCTCAAACAGACCTGAGGCACTAAAGGACCAAAGGAATGATCTCACAAAGGACATGCTACTAAGTGTTGTCATCACTATTGAAAGGCTCTTAGAAAAATTAAGCTCTTAATTTGAGTTTACCATTGACACTTATGAAGATTCCTGCTATAAACTCAGCAATTTGAGTTCGATCTGCAGAAGAATTCAGGAGAACCAAACCTCTGTGGAACATAGAAACTGCCTCATAAGACTTTGATAACATGATTAGTGAGTAGCCAGCTCTATAATAAGCCTGGAAAAAAAAAGGAGAATAAAAAGATATTGGGAAAATATTCAGAGATATTTACTACAAAACAAAATGTTGTATTTTTTTTTTTAATTCTGCCATTATGTTATAAAAATGACATGTAGTACTATTTCTGCAGCTTCTTATACACAGATCCAAAAAAAAAAGCACAATAAACTATTCTATTCTAATCCCTTGAAATTCACAATATTCTACTGATACTATCACAGATACTAAAAGTGATAAATCCTGAAATACAAGGCTTGGAAATTAACTACAGGATGAAAGACATCCTTTCAGCAGCTGTATGTCAACCTCCTCTGGACAAGACCGGGGTTTTTTGTCTCACAGGGTACAGAATATATATTTATGTTTCCACATCGCTGCATTTTGCAGTATTTCCCACACGGCATATATTCTTCAGCCAACGGCACCTGAATGTGTTTATATTCACCCCCAAATTAGGTTGTACCAGCTCAGAATCACAGCAGAGTTAATTTGTTCAAATCAGATAACTGGCATGCTGCAACACAGCACAAGTTAAATGGGTATTGGGATGCAATTTTACCATATCTAAATCAAAAATGTTCTACTAAAGCCTCTGGAAGTCTTTAGTGGTTAGACCAGAAGACTGTTTATTGCACATAAAAGCCAATCCAAGAGTATGCCTCCATATCATAAATACTGTACAACTCCTAGTTATTCCTAATAGATGGCTATTTGAGTCAAGGTGAACTTAATCAATGTGTACTTAATCACAAGGTAAGTGTACTGTATTGTTCTGTTCAATGGAAATACAATACGACCTCGATCACCAAGAACCACTCCCAGGAACTGGCAACTTATTAACAGGTAACCCTTGTCTGGGATATTAATAGTTACATTTCTTGAAAGCATTGGTACCTCTCTCATCGGGACCCAGAGAGAACCAGCATCTCCTGGTGAAAAAGAGAGCTGATTAATTTTATTAAATGTACTATTACAGCCGTAAATCTGATGCTCATGTATAGAATCAACACCAATTCTGGAATTTTTTGCTATATTTATTCATCGTGCCCCAAAGCCAAAACACAATAAAAAGAAGATAATTACACTTCTACTAAAAAAAAAAAAAAGCATAGAAGGCATGCAAAAACTGTCAGCTTAAGCATCTGAATACCTTAACATACTCCGGATCCCACTGTAAGCTTTGGCGGGCTAAAACCATTGAATCCTTCCATTTGCCCAGGCAGTACAGAGCAGTTGATTTATTGCACAACAACACAGCTATGTCCCGGGAACACCTAAAGATATGGTTTTAGCATTACTGTTTATTCACTTGAAAAAGGATCATACTTTATAGTTAGTGATATGAAAAAAATGAAAAAATTACACATTCGCCCACTTAACAAAACTAGAGGTAAAAAATGTAGTTGTAGATGATAAAGATCATTGAAATATCGGCTATAAAATGTCTTAGAGACATCCTAATAATACCTTAGTGATACCCATAGTGATAACCTGATCTCTTCTGAAGCAGAAAGCCAACCCACTGGAATAATGAATTATGAGGATTTAGAAAGAGTTCAGACCACCTCAATACACCTACATATGGCTCAATGAAAGCCAGCAGCCAGGAATGGGGGAAAACAGACACATGAATGGAAGCTCTGGGATGGAAAGAGTACTAAACTCACCAAAAAACAACCTCAGTGCATTTTAGTTTATCACCACTTGGTAAAGTCAACAGAAAAATCCACATTTAAAATAAATGAGTGGCTGGTGTTAAGTTAGGTTAACAGCCATGTTAATATACAGTAGTAATGAATATTTAATAGTCAACATAATACTCAGCGATTTAATCATTAATAACATTAGCAACTGATGTTAACTGATGATCTGGACTTAACACTTAACTTAGCACTTAACATCTGGAAAGAAATACCCAAAGGAATTTTCTGCTGCAAAACTATTTTTAACAAGCCTCAGAATACTAAGAAAGACCAAATAACAAGAACAAAGTAACCTGCATGAATCGTTTTACAGATAATCAAATTATTCATGTAACAACAGGCCAGGACATGGCAAAATCACAGCAGGATTAATCCACAACATGTCAGCTAAGAAACAGAACTAATTTAACAGAAAGCCGTGTGGTTTATGGAAAATCAATTTGAGCTTTAATTGCACTAATTTATAATTGAAATTTATGCAAAAATATTCAGATTTAAGTCACTAATTAATCTCCCACATATATGTAATGAACAGGGTAACTATAAAAAGATACAAGAAAATCAAGTATTAGGCCAAGAAATAGTTTTGAATTAACTGTACAACTGTACATATTAAAATATTTCAGGCTTATCTTATGGTTCACATCGCATAATTCAAGAATACTTACGGGACCCATTGCATTAAATAACCAAGCGTTTGTAGAGCTTCATCATAGTTTTTGATGGCCAAAGAGTAATTTCCATTCTTAAAATCCTGGTTCCCAGCTTGCCTCTTCAACTGTGCATATGTCATGGGATCCATGCTAAGGAAAACCAAAAAAAAAATTAATAAAACAAAATCACTGACTTATGAGACACTTCTTTCTCTAAAATTGACTTAAATTTTCATCTTAGTTTTTGCATATTCGAAAAGGAGGACAAAAGAGCACATCTTCTTTGTTTGCTGCCATCGGAATAGTAAAATAGAGCTCAGATGACAGCCTCATCTTTGCTGTTGATGCCTCCTCAACTTCATATCTACTTTTTAATAAACTTCAGCTAACCAGATCTACCACTGGTATACATTTTTTTCAGTTTTTCTCCTCAGGTCTTAAACTGTATCTTTTAAAGTAAGATTCCACATTATTTCAATGTGTGCACACAAACTCAATGCAGGAGGAAATATCTGAGAAAACAAGCAGCATTTATATACTTAAGAAATACATGAAGCTATACATTTCAATTAACGAAACACAAAACTCATTTACTTGCTTTTTATTTGTGACTTTTTTGTCCAGGTCCTCCATCTAGACACTCAACAATCCAATGTATAGAAAACTGCTTAGAAACTTAATTACTGTAAGAAAATATTCTAACATAGTATAGTAATAGTGCATGAGGCCCTTGAATCACACTTAAAACAGTTATTAAAATGAAAATAGGAAGTGGCCAAAGAAAACAAAGGTTGAAACCAGCCTCAACTGTAACTTACCGAAAAACTATTACATCATTAAAATTGTAAAATCAGGGTCATTAAACAAAACTAATCACATGGTCAGGCAGCTAGATGAAAGAAACAAACACAAGAGGAAAACCAGCTACATGTATGTTGAGAAACAGCACATTAGAAACAGACAAGAGAAATAGCCAATGCTAAAGTGTTGTGTAGAATCATTCTTCACAGAATGATTTTATGATTAAAAGCTGTTTCCATTACCTGTAAAAACCTGTATGAATCTCACAAATCTCAATGCAATTAAGTAAGATTAATTCACCAAATAGGAATGCACAGATTTACTTAGTATCCAGGTATTAACAGGCCTGTAACAAAACCCATAAAATCTGTAACCTTCGCAACCTGCTAACATAATGTCAAGGTTTAGTCTGGCAGGCAGCTAAACACCACACAGACCTTAGCTCACTGCCCCAGTCCCCAAGTGGGATCGGGGAGAGAATCACGGAAAAAAAGTAAAATTTGTGTGTTGACATAAAGAGAGTTTAACAGGACAGAAAAGGTAGGGAAAATACTAATACGGATACTACTAATAATAAACTTAGAATATACAAAACAATTAATGCACAGTGCAATTGCTCGCTACCCGCTAACCAATGTCCAGCCAGTTCCTGAGGAGCAACCCCTGGCCAGTTTTCCCTCCTAATTTATACACATGACATTCTATGGTAAAGAATATCCATTTGGCCTGTTCAGGTCAGCTGTCCTGGCTGCGTCCCATCCAATTAAGTATATGAATTTACAGACAAAGCAAGAAACATTACTGACATATTTTCTCTGTAGTACTCCTCATAATGAGCCTGAAACACTGAAAATTGGTGCTGTCTTGTGAGCACAGAGGTACGATGAGGCACACTGTGGATGGTACTGTGCCTTCATATTTATCCAAGCACAAAAAAGCACTTGTCAGGCTCAAAATGCACTAAGCAGACAGGAGAGCAGCAGCCCACAACTCCGAGGAGGCAACAGCAGAAGAACCAGGTGCAACCATAAAGCTCAGATCCAAACTTCTTCAGACTGATTGGGAAATGACCTGTCAGAAATTATGTCTTAATTAAACAAACAAACAGTCCGTGCTAATGTCTGTAATAGAATCATCACCTTGCTAATTCCAGGGAAGCACCAAGAACAGACGAAATCCTGGCTAAAGATTAAACTGAAGAAAAAGAGGTCCCATCTACATGGGGGAGATACAACAACCAGTCATGCTAGAGGAGTAATTTTTACATTTATCCCAGGCAAATTAAATCATCACTTTATTGAGCAATGTACATACAGTATACACTTTAAAAATACTACTACTCCACAAAGCCAATCAAGTGTACTCATAACATATTCAGGACTTCTTTTACACTGCATGGTATGAGCATTACTAAGGTGAAAAAGAAGAAAAAATAGAGCAACAGAACAAAGGAAAAAAAACAAGTGCTAAAAGATGGTTCTACCACATCTTTTGTGTAATTCTTTCAGATTTCAATTCTTTATCATCAGAAAGTTTGAGAAATTAATATCTCAAGAATAATACCAGAATAGTTCAGCTACACAGAAGTTTCTTCAAGAAAGAATACATGTGAACCGGTGGTTTTCTAAATTATAGCTGAATTTCAAGGTTTTTCTTTTTTTTTAAGAAAGCTATGCTGCTAGTCAATGTGATTTTTTCCCCCAGAATTATACTTTTATCTTACTTTTCTTTGGAATATACTAAAAGTACAAGTACAGATAAAAGGTATTTACAAGATATTTAAAAGATTGGTTTACTCCACAGTACAGCAGAAGCAGCAACAAGCATTTTAAAAGGACTTTCAAACGTGTTCTGGGCTGAGAAATTTTGGAACTGAACTCCCTCTTTCAGATCAGAAGGCGTCATGCCCTCCCCTTTCCAGGCAGCAGGAATTTTCACCAGAACACAAATTCTCATCCTTTTCCAGAACTGGAGTTTCCCAGCCAAAACTTCAAACTGTAGATCATTTAAATAACTGGGACGTCTGCTGCAGGCTTTAGCAACTACACCCAAGTTTGCAGACCCAAGAGATACACAGGGCAAGCAAATCTGACATCTACGTTAATGATCCAAAAGAATCGCCGTGCAGACTAGCACAGCATGTCTTGCTATTGCCCAACATCTTCCTGAAGCATAAACAATTTTAACTCAAAACCAATGGACTAACTGAGGGCCTATTATGTAAAGTCTGTTGAGCATGAGGAGCATTAAACAAAACTACTGTCTATTACTCTGCCTTAACCAGCACAGGTAAGAGTCACAGCTGTATCTGGATATAACTATTGAAAGATTTTTTGGGGGTTAACTGCTGTGGGTTAACCCTGGTGGGTAGCTAAGTGTTTGCATCCCCCTTCTCCCCCCCAGTGGGATGGGGAAAGAGAAAAGCAAGAGGTAAAGCCAAGAAAATGTGTAGGTCAAGATAAAAATTGTTCAGTAACCAAAAAGAGACTTGGAAGAAGAGAGAAAGCTAACAAAACAAGTGATGCAAAAGCAATCATTAACCACTTCCCCTACACAGAATAATGCCCATCCAGTTCCCAAGACAGGGAAGGCTAATCCCCCTAAAACCCCTCCTCTGCATTATCATTGCTGAGAATGATACTACATGGCACTGACTTATCCCAGTCAGTTTGGGTCATCTGCCCAGTTGTGTCCCCTCCCAACCTCTTGTGCACCCCCCAAATCTACTCACTGGGAGGCAGAGTGTGGAACAGAGAAGGCTCCAAGGCTGTGCAAACACTGCTCAGCAACAGCTAAAACATTACTGTGTTATCAGCATTGTTTTGCTTACAAATTTAAAGCACGGTACCAGCTACTACGAAGAAAATTAACTCCATCCCAGCCAGACACATGCTCCCCTCATGAAGCGGGGATTTCTCCTAAGCTATGGAGTCTATGAAACACATAAAGGTGTGGGGACACCCTAAGGTCTGGGAGACCCTTCCCAGTGCATTGTTCAGACCTTATCATTCACAGAAATAAAACAGAAACAAAACAAACAAAATTATCAAACAGACAACATGATCTACTCTGTTTACTTTTTTTATGACTCCTGAGACCACCAGCACAACTGAGACAGCAAAATGAAGCACATTAATTTTTACTCACAGAATTAAGACAAAAGATTATACAGTTAAGTCAGAAACAATCTGCTCCAAACCTTACTGCTGCCAGTGGCCAAAATTTTCATTTACTTTACATGTCGCCAACTCTTATGTTACTGTGCTGGTCAGTGTCCCACTGAACTGCTTCAGTCAAACTGCTATCAGAAGCAGAGTGGTTCCAATGCTAACTTTGTATTCCTCTCACTTCAGAAGATAATTTTGAAAACACAAATGGAGGCTGCCCAGAAAAGCCATTTGTCACTATTGAAAAATGTTGTGTTCCTTATGCCAGCTATCGGTCTCAAGAGGCCAGCTTGTGCTTTCCGAACATCTGAAACTGGCAATGCTAAAAACTTTAGAAATTCGAGAGCGAACTCAAGCCATTGGTTTTTCTGTCTGCATCTGCTTTACACATTTTAAAAAGAGAAACTGCGTGACAGTGTTTAATTCACAGAAAAAAAAGTACAAGGTCTACACAGTCATGCTTTTATTATTGTTGATCCTGAAAGTTAAGCTTTAAGGATACATCCCTATGGCATTACTCAGTGGTAGAACAAAACCATTATTCTCTGGGCACAGTAGATTTCCATAATGCAACCAACAAATGAAGTACAGCAATCTTAGGAGCTCTGCACCTGAATTAAAAGAATGGTGACAAATAAGAATCCTCCTATTTTCAGGAAATCTGACTTCTAAAGACTGTGCTTTCCTCAGTCCTATTAAGCAGACAAATCACTCCCTCTTCCTCATTAACCCAAAAAGCAGACATTGCAAACTGGCAGTAGGTAACGAGAGAAAAAGCCCAACAATGCATCTACACTGTGGCTGAGTTACAACTAAATACATTTCATCAGCATTCGAATAATTCATGTTTTCTCAACAGGAAACCTCAGGGCTCTATTAGTCCTCACTCAACAAAAGCATGCCAGCTCCAAGAGCATGATGCCACCAAGAAAGAACTGTCATGTCACCCCTTCTGCTACACCAGAGGGACCACATGCCCACCACTGGCACGATCCATGCAAGCAGCCCTGCAGTCACCCAGCAAAAGGACACTGCATTCAGGTCTTCCAAATGACACTTTCCTCGTGACCCAGTATAGGCATATGTGAATGTCAGGGCAAATCCAGTAAAAGAAGGAAAAATATAGGCTGAGAAGGCTGTAAGAGGCCGTAACCATGGCAGTGCTCTGCCTGCTAGCCAGTTTTACCCATTTTCCTGACAACAACAACTACCAAAGACTTATTTACAGAACACAGTCTCCTTTGAGTGTGTGTAAGCCTAGCCTTGACAGTGAAAAACAGGGAAAAATGTACTTCTCTCAGTTTTCCACTGAATGCTGAAAAGTCAAATGAAAAATCTGGAAATCACCTGTACTTTCAGAGGAGGCCCTAAAGAAACAGCAGAGACAAAAATGAACAGCTTATAATGGACCAGGCTACAAGCAGACACATTTGGAAATCTCATGCAGAAGAGAGGAAAGAAGCTGAGATTTAGACATGGACATCCTCATGGATCTGTTTAGTCTGAAAAAGGTCATAGTGGTATTTGCAACTATCTGAACAATAATTTAATCGAATGTTCAGCCAGTATCTCACGAAGAGAGATACTGAAGATGAACATGAACATGTAGATCTCATGTTCAGCCCTTGTAAAATGTCAGCTCATGTTGGAGAAACTGGTCAACTCAAATGAAGAGCCTTTAATTTAGACAGCTCCTCATTAGACATCCCTATCATTAGGGATATATTCAGACAGTGTAAGAGACGGTCTGAAAATCTGTCACCTGCCTCACAATCATCGACTAGGACAGAGACTGAAAACCCTTAAAACCCTAAAAGAAAAGAGCACTTTTGCACAGGAGTCCTGGCCTGGCTGAGGTGGGATATTTGCCAAGTGTTGCCTGCAGGTGCGCCCGCTGAGGACTGGTATGCATTCCTGAGGAACAGGTGGCGGTGGCGCCGTTCTTGCTGCCTAGGTGGGAAGGACTGCGCTGAAGCGAGAAGGAATGACCTGTCCTGTACACCTGTCCTCTACACCCGCTCCCATATCCCAAAACAATGGGCCTCACAACAATAGTTGTAGATTTCCTCACCTCCTGGCCAGTTGCCCCCCGCCTCTTTCGAAAAAGACTATAAAGGGACTTTCTGAATTAACCCTGATGAGAACTCCCCATGGATGCCGGCGAGTCTACTGGCAGAGGACCACGAGGACTCTGTCTCATCCGTTGGTAGCTATTCCCCCCTTCTCTCTCTCTCTCTTCCTCACTATTTTATTTTTTTGTATCTCTTTCTTTCTCTTCTCTATCGCATAATTGTGTTGCTAGCACTCAATAAAGGTGCAACTGTTTGATTAAAACTGAAATCCCCTTTGTGTCTTTTGCATTCTGAGATCAGTAAATGAACCATCACAACTCCCGCTTTTATTAGCGAATCATGACAGACAGATAGATAGATAGAGATAGCCTATCTATAGATAGATTCTCACTCAGTCCTATCAAACAAGAAAAAAAATAAAATTCTGTAAGAAGTCACATTGCCAGATTTGTAACAGACCTTGGAAGTGCCAAAGACTCTTTGCTCCCAGTAAAAACCAGCACCACTTGGAAAACAATGAATGAGATTCTAGAGCAGATTTGGATTAGATTAGGGCAATCAGAGCAGAACAGTGACAGCTTCTTCTAAGTTATTATGTTGTCCCGAACTCAGCACGAACTGGACCAAATGAAGTTTCTTTACTGCTTCTGGGCTCTATGGCCAGTCAGTGTCCTATATATCATAGTACTCCAAAGATAAAGACAGCATGCATCTCTGGAGCTGTTTGGCTCTAAAAAGACAACACAAACCATATCCCAGGTAAGAGAGTAGAGAGAAAACTTTATCAGGTTGCTTCAGTCTGAACTGGAGACCTGTACACAACCTCCATGACTGGACACAAGCAACCCTTAACACCACTTACAGAGTTTTGCTTCTCCAGATACCCTTCCTTCCTAAGTGTTCAGGCAGAAGTAGTACAAGGGGAATTCAAACTACTGTTCTGTAGCTCCACCAGTGCAGTACCACATTGAATCAGCACACCTTGACAGCACAAAGCACCTCTCACTACTGAGAAGGGATTCTCACCTGAACTGGGTCTAGCGTGCAAGCACTATTTCCGTATTTTGAAAGCCAGCTGTGAGACTTCTGAGTTCTGACTGTGCTTCCAAAAGATGTTAAATGGCTGGGGTGAGAGCAGACAATGAGAGAGACCATCCCAGGCTGCTCTTCATTTTATACCAAGCTTTCCCTGGAAATGTGCTCTGTAGTAAACTGACGATTGTAGGGCACAGACATTGTCAGAAACAAGACAAACATCCTTATCAACATTTGGCAAATGCAGCCCAGGACTCGATTAGCACAGATGTCTCAAAGGCCTGTTAACACCTCAAACACCACATACAAACCAGATAGCAAAGACGTGTGCAAGGTCTGAATGAAACAAGGGATATAAGTGGAATACACACACAACAAGATTCTGGGCGAGGGCCCCGTTCTGGGCAGATCTGGCCTGAATGACCTCCCGAGGTCCTCCTTTTTCAGATTACCACTGTATGTTGCTTTCTGTTAGTGCAAACTGCCAGAAAGCAATTGTTATTAATAACAAAGCCCAGCTACCTGATGTCTCCAGCTAGCCACGTACCAAACTCACAGCTGACACAGCTTGGCAGCTCAGTTCTTCTTCAGATGCATGACCACCAAACAGGACTACAGAAACAGGACCCAAACCCAGCCAGGAGTTGGGCCAGCCCTGCTGACGAGCAGAAAACCATGCAAAACCTCAAGACATGGACACTGAAATGCTACTGATCTTTAGAGCAGGAATTTGTGGTTCACTTGCACACAGGAAAGGTACTAGGCAAGGAAGTGACATAGCAAGGAAACGGACATCAGAAGCACATCACCAGGAACAAGACAACACCTTTCACAAAAAAGAAACACACACCCCAGGACACCAGCTCTGTACCTACTTTAAACCCTGGGAAACCCATGGACAGGGCAACAGAAACCTGGCAGACCAGCATGACATTCTGTGGCATGGAATATCCCTTTGGACAGTTCGGGTTAGCTGTCCCAGCTGTGTCCCCTGCCAGCTTCCTGTGCCCCCACCCAGCCTCCCCACTGGTGGGACAAGATGAAAAATGCTTGACTTAGGATAAGCACCGCTTAGCAACAACAAAAACATCAGTGTTTTATCAACATTATTCTCATCCTAAATCCAAGGCACAGCACCGTACCAGCTATTAGGAGGAAAATTAACTCTATCCCAGCCAAAACCGGATGACACCTCAGAACATCCTTCCTCCTTTCCTTGCAAGCTGAACTCAGGCCAAGCACATGTGACTAGCCTTCCTTGAAGACTGCTTCACAGCTTGCAGCAGCAACAGGTCTGGCCTTGCTCCCCAGCACATCCTGTTTTGTTAAGGGAAACAAAACAGGGTTCTTTGCCTTCAGCTTCAAATGATTTTTCCTTCTTTGTGACCTACCAATAACAAGTTATACCTAAGAAAACATAAGGTTGAGCCATGTCTGGAGTTGCTTTTTCAAGAAACACATCTGTTTATACATACAAATACCTATGATTTACAGTAAATTAAGAAAATACATGCATTTTCCATTTTATACACCAAAAAATGATGCAAAAGTATGTTCAATATTTTGTTTGCACAGTGTCATTACTGTGTCAACACAAAAACCACCAAAACCTCACAACAGTGGGAAAAGTTAACCTTTCTGTTTCTCACTGAAACAACAACAATCTTGAAATCCCTAGTCTAGCTCAGCAAGACCTAATTCAGTCCAAGAGGAAGATGTTTACACTGCTGCAGTTGTTCGCTTAGTCTAGCAATGCTCCTGTCATCATTGTCCTGCTCCTCTTTGCACTGGTGTGGCCCCACCTTGAATACTGTGTGCAGTTTTGGGCACCACAAAATAAAAAAGACATTAAGCTGTTAGAGAGCATCCAAAGGAGGACCACAAGGATGGTGAAGGGCCTGAAGACGAAGCTGTATGGGGAGCGGCTGAGGTCACTTGGTTTGTTCAGCCTGGAGGAGACTGACGGGAGATCTCGTTGCAGTCTGCAACTTCCTCATGAGGGGAAGAGGAGGGGCAGACACTGATCTCTTCACTCTCGTGACCAGCAACAGGACCTGAGAGTACGCCTGCAGCTGAGTCAGGGGAGATTTAGACTGGATACCAGAAAGAGGTTCCCCAGGGAAGTGGTCACAGCACCAAGCCCGTCTCAGTTAAGAAGCATTTGGACAACACTCTCAGGCACATGGTATGATTATTAGGGTGGGTGTCCTGTGCGGGGCCAGGACTTGGACTCAATGATCCTGATAAATCTCTTCCAACTCAGCATTTCCTATGATTCTATGACCGGGTAAGAGAAATGGCAACAAACAGCCTGCATATTTCCTTTGTATAGATTCACTCCAGAGGGTATTGACTCTGGAATGAGGAAAAAACAAACGAAAAAACCCCAAGACCAAAACACCAAGATTGCCCTAACATCAAGGTTTTGAAGCGTGAACAGTTCACAGCCAATGCTTGACAAATTTAATTGCATATTGGTAAAAAACCACAGGTAGGAAATACTCCCTCTGGCATGTTTTCATAGGAAAGCAAAGCCTCTTCCCATTCGCAATAAACCTGAACTTAGTTCTCTGTAAATTGCAAAAAAAAAAATACAAAAGCTGGTGAAAGATCCTTTTGCATTTATTCTTTTGCAGTGCACACTGTGCTCAAACTCCTTTCCAGCTGAAAAAGTCTGTTTTGTTAAGTGACCACTCCACGACCTTGTACAAGAGTTTTGCTTTTCAGGGAAAGGATCCAAAACCACTGAAAACAATGCCTCGCTCCGGGCTATGCTAAAGGAGTTCTCCCTCTTCTTTTCAAGCACGGACACGGCATCGCATCTCCCCCAGCTCCTCCGCGCAAACCGTACCAGGCCAACACACACTCCCAGATGCCTTGCCGGAGCAAGAATGGACTCTTCCCCTTCTCCTTCAACCACCCCACACATTCCCTGGCAGGCTTCCCAACCAGCACAGCCACCCCCGCTGCCCCCATGCCAAATCCCGCACCCACGCTCCTCCTCGGGGCAGCACGTCCCCTCTCCGGAACTGCTCCAATATGCAGGAAGCTCCCAACAGCTCCACCGAGATGGGAAGCCACCCCCAAGAGGCCGCGGCTGCCCCCGCGCTGCACGAAGCACCGATGGAGCAGCGCGGGGGGCGCGGGCAGCTCCC
>VXAD01012860.1:1058842-1076664 GCA_013399195.1 Dicrurus megarhynchus
GCCCCCCCGCCGCACCCCGGCATCCCGCACGGAGCGGCGGGCGGCCGATCCCGGCGCTCCCCTTACCGGGGAGGGTGAGGGGAGTACAAGGGGTCGCCGAGGAAGCGCATCTACCTACCTGCCGGCCCGTCCCCCGCCGCCGCCGGGGCGCGCTCCGCTCGTCGCCCTTAAACTCTCCGCCCCGCGTCCCGCCCCCGCCGCCCGCGTCACCGTGGGAGTGGGGGAATCGAAACAAATCCATCGCCCTCGGGGAATCGAAACGAGACCGCCCCGCCCGCGGGGGATGCCCCCCCCATCGCCCCGGCCCGCAGCGGGGGTGGGTGGTAGCAGGAGTGCATCTCCCCGCCGGAACGTTCAGGAAGTGGCTCTGGGACGGCTCTGGGCTCCTTCCGCAGCGGGAAGCGTAGAAAGTGCCGTTTTTTAAGATGACGTAGCGGTGCCTTCAGAATACTTGGAAAATCAGCGTTCGTCCGCGCCAGGGGCACCCCCGCGTCCTGAGGCGCCGTGCTGTCCCTCTGGCTTCTCACGACAGTCCCCGCTCACGGGAAGCTGTGGCTGCTTTGGTCTTCCACTGTGCAAGGATCACCTGGGGAATGAAGGCTTGTCCTCCTGCGATGCAATTGTTTGCTCATTTATCATGTCCCATGGTCTTTTCACGCTGTGAAAAGCGGCTCAGTAAGCCAAAGATGAATACTTCACAGGAGATCGTTCAATAATTCACCTCTCTGTGAATCACGTGTCTGAGATTTTTTTCTCTGGCATTGAGTATTATCGCCTGCACGTCTTCCTCTGTATCCAGGCTGGCTGGGATGGAGTTAATTTCTCCGCCAGCAGCCCCCACCGTGCTGTGCTTTGCATTGGGAGCTAAAAAGTGTTGATAACACACCAGTGCTTTGGCTACTCATCTCTCCATTACTCCATCACCAGTAGGCTGGGGTTGGGCGAGATCTCGGGAGGGGACACAGCCAGGACAGCTGGCCCGAACTGGCCAAAAGGATATTCCAGAACATATGACGCTTATTCAAATATAAAAGCTAATAGTACGGAGTAGGAAGGTGGGGCATTCATTATTTACATTTGCCTTCCAGAGCAACCACTACACACGCTGAAGCCCTGCTTCCCAGGACATGGCCGGATGTTGCTTGCTGATAGGAAGTACCGAACAATCTTTTGGAGTTTTTTACCTTTGCTTGAGCTTCCACTTTATTATACTGCCTTTATGTTGACCCGTGAGGGTTTTTTTCCATGTTAGTTCCCTCCCCCTCCATCCTGCTGAGGAGGGGAGTGACAGAGCAGCTTGATGGCCTCTTGATTTCCAGACAAGGTGAACCCATCATAGTCCCTTTGATGCCCAATATGGGGCATGAAAGCTGTATGGTTATTCAGCATCAAGCTCCTGTGCAGGTCACAGAGATTGTTGGCTGCATTGCTTATCTCTTTATTTAGTTGAGATTGAGAACATGTTAATAAAAACAATGGCTCTGTCCTTTGCCCTGGCATTTCTGGCCTTGCTCTTCTGGAGGAAGTATCTCGTGGAGAGCATGATTATGATAAACAGCTATTACAGCATTGGCTTTCACAGATAGTAGAATGTAAGAAATATTATGTATCAGACTGTGTTAGAAAATATTATGTGCAAATATGTTAAGAATAACTTTGCTATGCAGGTATTAACTAGTTAACATTATAACTGGGGTCAAAGTTACAAGATGCTTATATAGCTTGAGTTATAAGATACCAATATAACCTGAATTATAACTTTCTATACGATGTAATAGCTAGTATATGGTTAACTAATCACTTAATGCTTAAATAAACGGAAACTCACCAGGTGAATAATCTCAAAAATAGATAAGTATAGCTATATTGGGAAGCAGCAGGATGTACTAATGAGAAGTTGGCAAATGTAAAGTCAATTAGCCACAAAATTGAGAATTTAAACCAGTTAAATCCAGAAAGACCAAGGGACACCATAACTGTGCATACCCTGAAGACAAAGTTGAAAAGTTCAGATGAGAGGAAGACCTTGAGCCTTCATCGAAGAAGACCCCCACGATCACATTACACATGCTCTAAAAAGGTGGATCAGGGGAGGAACCATGTTAATCCCTTCTAAGAAAATGTAAATTAGTTATTAGGAAAATTATGCATATGCACTGTGGTTTATTAATATATATAATATTAAAGCATATAAATGAGAAGTTTGTGTGCCTCTGGCTATGGCCAAGCACCCAGCGCTGTCAGTTTTGCTTTAAGTCCCTTAAGTCCCTTAAGTCCCCTTAAGACCCTTGTCCCCAATTGTCCCTTTTTAAATGTATAAAACCCCAAAAAGAGGAGTGGGCTTCATTTCTCACAAGAAGGAAATACATATCTCCCTCCATAGCCAGGAATGATGCAGATGGTTTTATTATGCTGACTTCTGAGGTCCTTGTTCATCCTCACATGAGCTGTTTTATACTACTAATTAGCACTATTAGCATATTACGGGGTTTGTGGAATCTGGTATCATCCTGATCTAGGAGAAGACAATTTTTGAATTAAGTGATACTGAAATGTGCCCTGAGACAGCTGGTCCTGGGGTGGCAGGGTGTGTGGAAGGATTTGGGCAGGTTCCTGGGGCAGTTATCACCTACCAAATCCTGGAAATTCACACCTGAAGAGGCAGGTTACCCTGGCAAATTGACATGCCACAAACGGATAGAAAGGTGCCTTGCCTGTCCCAGTGAAAACCAGCAGCTTCTAGTACTGTACTGGGTCCTGGCCTGTGCCTATGGAGGCAGTTCACTACTCTCAGAGGAATGTGGTTGAGACAGGAACCCAAACAACAACTACAGCAATTCTCCCAGTACTGAAAAAGAAACAGTGGATGAAGAAAACAATGGATCCATATTGTCAATTAGTAAAGGAGGAGGAGGAAGAATAGTAAAGATCTGATCAAGAAGGCGGCCCTTTGACAAATGGTAGGAAAAATGGGTGCTAATGTCTTCACAAATGACTAGATCTGGAAGATTGGGTTTGGGTTCTTCACTAATGGTAGGAGAAATGGGTTTTAATGTCTTCACTAATGCCTAAGTCTGAAAGAACTTTACCACAGAAGTAAAAGGCCTTGGTAGGCACTGGTGTACAGTGTACTCTGGTGTCATCAGGCTACAGGGGCACAGAACACATCTGGATCTCTTCAGTGATGCAGGGGTGCCAAGAATTGTCTGTATAGAAGGCAGAGCAACCAGTATGCATACTAAAACCCTACTTCCCGGGAAGTGTCTGGATATTGCCTGCTGGGATGTAGAGAACAAATCTTTTGTTTTCCTTTGCTTCTGCACTCAGCCTTTGTTTTTGCTTTATTAAACTGGCTTTGTCTTGACCTGTGAGGGTTCTTCCCCACTTTATTCCCCACCTCCATTCCTACTGAGGACTGATAGAGTGGCTTTGGTGGTCATCTGGTATCCAGCCAAGGTCAACCCATCCTGTTCTCATTAAAAAATGGATTTCTGCTAATCATCCATCTTCTGCACTGAGATTTCATATAAATTGCCCTGCTACCCATTTAGGGACTAGAGAAATGAAGTAATACTAACCTTGGCACAGATGATTTTATATCACCTGGCTCCTAGTGGAGTGCATCAAAATGACAGGCAAAGCCACTTCTAAAGAAGGCAGTCAAAATACAGCCAAAATTGGTTTGTAGCTGCATCCACACAAGGTGGGAAAAGTACAGTGTAATCTTGTTTCTTAAATGACTTAAAGAAATCCAAGTACGTGGGTGCGATTTTGGAGTTCTTAATCAGGCAAAAGTGCCTGAGTGAATCAACACGATATAAATGTTGAGAGGAGTGAGTGGATACTAATATATCTGGAATCTCATGTAACCTCCTGTAAGGCCCCAAAAATACTTGCCCGACGAGACTTTTAGAAGGGCTTACGGTTGTTCATGGACTCTTGAGTTAGGTGCATGAGAGAAGTACTGAGAAGATATGCTCAAAAGGTCAAAACAACAAAAAATACTTCACTGGCAACTTTAGAAAATCAGAGAACTGTAGCAAAAGGTTTTGAGCAGCATTCAGCCAACATGAAACACTTCCCAAAGCATTAACTTGGCCCATTCAACTTAGCGAACTCTAAGCCTGTTCAGTTTTAAGTCACTCAAAAATTCCAAGAGGAAATTAGAAGAAGAAGAAAGAGAGAAAGACAGGAAAGATATAGAAAAGGACGCATACAGCTACCCACTACTGGGTTCCAGCCGTGTTCAGATAGAAGTTCCAAGAGGAGATAGGGTCAAGACATATGCTTGCCTCATGTTCAGCTTTAAATACACCTTGGCCTTCCTGGGCCCTTCCCCTGAGTCTTCTGGTCATTTGGTCACTCTGGAGCTGGGTTAGGGGCTCCAGAGATGGGTGTGGAGATTTCCTTTTCTGTGCCAGGGACTGGCAGGCACTGCTGGGCTGGGATTCAGGCTCTAGGACAGGAGGGGTGTACAGGGTAGTGCACTGCCTCGCCAGGGCAAGGCTCCACCTGTCCCTTCCCCCATACACATGCACCCCAAAATGTCTAGAGACATCAATCTTTCCAGTCTCCGACACCTCTAAACTCTCCATCATTGTTATTTAGGGATGTGCAGCCAGAGAAACCAAGGACCAACCACTTTAATACCAATACAGAAAGTGGAACTCATTGCATTTTGACTCAGAAGGGACTCTGACCTAAACATTGACACAACAGTCTTTGCCACGTCTGTTGGCATGCTGTGGGTGTGTTTGTCAAAACAGAAAACAGAAAACTAAACTCTTTTTTTATAACTCAGCTGTGAAAATGAAACTTGGCAGCTTGCAAGCCTCTCTTGGGGTGCAGCAGGGCGTGTCCTTCTCATGCAGCATGTCACATGTATTGCCAGTGAATTATTGAGTCTGCAAGTTACTGCATTTCCTGGTCTATATGAGCAGAGAAGCAGCAGAAACTGGAAAGGGTGGATCCATTGGGGAGGCAGTACTGTATGTAAGCAGTAAGGGGTTAGGCATACTAGTTGATATGGGGTGCTCATAAAAAACAAAGAGCACTGGGAGGAGGTGCTCATAAAGCCCAGTAAGGCAGCAGAAAATGATGTATAAAGCCCTTTATACATAGTTCCTAAATCCCTTCTGTTGTGACTGTAGAGTAGAGGTGTCCGTGTGGGTAAATTTCTAAGGGAAAACATTTCTTTTGCATGGGAGATTGAGTATTAGATCCCCCAAATTCCTTGTGTACCTGTATATCAGAGCTCATGGTGCAGGTACATCCATTGCACGGAAGGGATGGGTCTTGCCATAGTGCTAGCAATCTTGCTTTTTATCTCTGATTCTTTTTCAATGATGGGAACACCTCGCTTTGAGAGGAAGAACACCCTTCATAACACATCCATGAAAGAGAATTGCAGTGCATGTCGCAGGCCTTGGGTCATGTTGAGCGTGGCAGAGCTGCTCCACCAGTAGCTCTCGCTCTCCTGTGCAGTCAGCATCTCCTGGCTCCTGAGAGTACAGTGCCAAGCCTGCATCAGGTATTGCTGCATCTTATCACAGACCTGCACCTGGTGTGAGGCAGACAGCTCTCAGCTGAAGGTGCTGCATCTATTGCAGTGGCAACATGCGCCTGACACCAGCACAACTGGAACTGGGAAACACACATCACTCACTCTCCCCTGAGGACAAACTACACCATACATCAGGGCCTGGGGACACCCACCAGCCTCAAGAGCCCTGACCAACCTCACCTGGGGCACCCTTCGGCCCATGTGATACCAAAAAGTTTAATTCAATTTCTACTGTAACTGTGAGCTTTTAGTAGAAAGACACCGTGACTGTGAACTCTTAGCAGAGAAGACACTGTGTCTGCAGACCTTTAGCAGAGAAGCAAGGCATGCAGAAATTATTCTCCATGCAAGGACATTAGAAGATAAAGGGGACATCTGGATAAGGAATACAGCTACGGCCAAAACAAAGACTGAGTTTGGGAACTTGGGGAACTTGGGGAGGGTTTTTATGGTAATGGCCAAATTATAATATGCATGTAGTAACTGTATATTAGCAACAGACTTGTAACAATCAGGGGGATGCTAGGAGGAGTGATTCCCCCATGCCTTCCAGGCACCTAAATAAATTATACCCCCTTTAAAAAAGAAAAATTGGTGTTAAGGTGTCCTATTCCAGTTTTCGGACATTTGGTAACACATGGGCCTGGCAATCCCAGGGCTGAATCTGACACTAGTTCCCCTCACCAAGCCTATTTCTGAACCATGCCAGCAAGCAGACATCCCAGCCTGGCCTCAGCCCATCCCCATGGGGCTACCCGATGCCCTGGGCTGGGGTCTGTGCCTGGCTTTTCCCCATCCTGCCAGCTCCCTCACTGAAGGCAGCAGAATGGACCCTGGCTGAAGAGGCCTCTGCTTGACCTGTCCCCTGGGGATCTCCACGTGTCCCCAACCCTTGGGAAGGATCTGGCCCCTGCTGCTTCCTGATACCATACACAGAAAAACATGTATTTCCTGGTATATATATTTCTTGTGACCCACACAAGACAGCTAGGCAACAAAATACACCAGCCATAAACAGTATCTCCAGCTATTACAGCTATGAGGGCAAAAGTTTGTGGTGTAGGTGTGGTTTCGTGGAAAGCTGCGGCTTCCACCAGCATGATTATTTCAGGATGTTTAATTGACTTTAAAAGCCTATCTCCAAACTGATGTAGTAATACTGGTGATAGACTTCTGTTTGCCATGGTTTATTTCAGAGGTCAAGAAACAGGTTACAGAGAAATCAGGTGCTTCAGAATAATAGCTTTAAAAGAACTTTTAATTAAGCATATAATAATTAAAGGACAGTGCAACCGATGGCAAATACATGCCTAATTTGTTATTTTGCTGCTTGTTGCCCTAATGCTGAAAAATCCCTTTGCATCTCTCCTGTCTAATGCTTCTTGCACATTATCCTTTTCTGTTACTCCTTTTCCTTAAAGCCCAACTGCTTAAACATGCCTGTCCCAGCATCATAGAGGCCAGTATACTCGTAAACCACCTGAAGGACTATTTGTCCCCCATGAAGAAGTCTGTATGACTGTACAGTTGTCAGTGATGCACACACAATCTCTGGTGCTCTTTCCAAGACAAAGCTTTTTGTTCCTCTTGTGTCTGCTACCAACACAGCCATTCTCCAGTGTTATTCTTTACACATGTAAAGCAGTTGTGGCACAGTATGTCCTAAGTGGGGACTGGAGTCCTGTGACAGCAAGCACTGTGTATCCTGTTAGGAAAGCAATATCATCTGTTGTGCATGGCAGGAGCTCTAGCAATGTCTCTTAGCTAGGCTTTTACCCAGCTATTGACAGGAGCATTGAAACTGCACAGCATAAAGCATAAAAATCACTTAGCATCACAAAAATAGTTACCTCCCTTTGCTATTTTTATTTCTGGCTGCTAAACAATTTGGAATAACCCAGCCAGTTCAGACTGCATACATGAAGTGTAGTCACTCTTGAGGAAGCAGTTTGAATAATCCTACAGAGCCAAGCGAGGGACGAAGAATGGGCAGGGAGAGCAGTAAGTGTGATCAGGGCATAGAAACGTGCTCCTTCTGCACCTGTCACCTCAGCCTATTTGTTTTGAAGGCAAAAGAGCTGAGCAAGGAGGAGTGGGGGCAAAAGAAGAAAGAGAAAGGTGGAGAACAGAGGAGATGATGAAGGTTTTGGGAAAGGCACTTCTTGAGGCTCATTGGTGCGGGCTGGGACTGGTAAGTCTCCCCAGTGGTGGTGCCTGAAGGAATCTGGAGAATAGGCAACCAACAGCTGGCAGCAGCAGAGCAAACAAAAACAAGAGGCTTGTGGTCAGAGATGAATTATCCTGGAAGAAACCTGAAAAAATAAAACAAAGATACCTGGGTTTGTACTCTTTTGTTTTGAATTAAATACATAAATTTTCCCCAGTTCTTGTTCAGGTAATTTTGGGTCAATAACTTCAGACTCATGTCCTTGTTGCTTCCACCCCAGTGTGTTCTAATGGGGTGCAGACACCTATGTGTGGTTGTTATGACCCACTGCAGAAGGCAAAGGTAACCCAAGTTGTTGGTAATAGATCCCTTGGGGCAGATTAGGGTGAAAAAGCACTAAATGGTTGGTGTTTGTAAATATAAATATGTAAGGTTTATTATAGTACAATTTGGTTGCAAAGAGAAACAGGAATGTAACCATTTTGGTTGTTTTTATTATCTATAGTAATATAGCAACGTGGAAGCATCGCAGCATGAAAGTGCAACAACATCACCTAAGGACATGCACAAGGGAAGAGAAAGAGAGAGAGAAAGGACAAGAGGGTCAGGCTTTCACCACCTGTAGGCCCAGGGACAAGACTTGGTTGCTGTGCAATCTTGGTCGAAGTGGTGGTTGCAGACCAGATCCATCGGGTGGGGGTGAAGTCCCAAAGAAATAGTGGAGAAAAATCCCCAGGAAAATCCAAGGATGAGGAGGAGCCCCACAACCCAGTGGTTTGTGCAAGGGAGGACAACTTAGACAACAAATGACAAGAGGCACCATCCAGTCTCTAAGGATTGTCTCCTAACTCACTCATAGCCCAACATTCACCCTCTGTCTTATCAGATCATATTACATACCCAAAAGCTCACCTCCTCCATTTCAGCAAAGCACCCTGACTTCTCCACAAATGGGGGAATGTTTTGAGTCATTATCCCTCAGCAGTTCAGTCTCTCACAATGGTGGGATATGCAAATGCCAGCTCCCTGAGATCACTAAGACTGTATGAAGCCAATTGTGAAAATAACAGTAGCAGAGAGTTATCAGGTGCTCTAAAGCATGAAGACCAAGTTTTAATCAGCAAAGAACATGTCCATCTACAACACCAAGGACTGGACAGGATTTTAGCAAGAGAGAGTGGCATTGAGCCTTACTTCTTGAGAAACAGAGGTGACAGTCTTGGTGACACACAGGAAGATGATCGCTCCTAGGAAGAGATGTCCAAAGGTCAGGAGATGTTTATGTATCAGGAAATTAGTCAAGAATCTGTGCAAATTTACTAGGACAACTAATTCAAATATGTCCCAATCCACATCTCGGCACTAGCATACTTCTGGCAGCACACCAGGAGAGATTGGCAGGATTTTCTGTGTTTGTTTTTGTAATGAGTCCGTGCCAAGTTTTAAGCAGGAGGTATTTGTTTTAGTGACTACAGTGGGTACCGCCGTCATGGGTTCAGAAGTGCAAACAGTTTTTCTAAATTTCTCTTGTCCCCTTTTGTGATTCAAACTCTCAAAACCAATCCATGACAAAGACTGCTAAAAAGGACACCTTCTGCCACCCACCCTCCAGGACCTTCCAATGGAGCCAATGTGATCCCCTCCATCCCCGGGGTACAGCGTGGCTGACATGGCCATTCCTGCACAACTGAGCATCTGTGCAGGACGTTTCCTCCAGCTGTAGGACTGCTTGTTTGGTCTATATCTAGACTTTTGTCTTGTTCTGGAGATGCTGGCACGATTTACTCTTCCTGAATTACGTGCTTTTTACCAAGCACTACACCCAACCCTCTCACTCATAGAGAAAGTGGTGAAAAACTTTGCTGATGTGTCCATTCCAGTTTGTCAAAAAAAGAGCCTCATCTGAAAAAAGGCCTATCTGTTTTACACAGTTACTGTCATAGTACTAGAGGAAGACAATATAGCTGTGATATACTCTGATTACCTTCAAAAATAGCAGGGATCTCTTTAATTTAGCATCTGAATACTACTTATTCAAAGGTCTCAGAAAGATTTCCACAGCTCTTTTAACTCCTACAGGCTTACAAAAGTTTTTCATTTTATTTTTCATAATAGCACAAGCAGGCAACCAATTCTGAATTAGATGCTGCAGATCACATTATCTAAAATACCCAGAAATTTCTGCAGGATATGACATGAATTTTTTGTGTATCTGGAGGTCATGGTGTTCTTACAGTTATGGAATATAGCCCATATTGCAGTAAGGGATCTCCCTCTGTTTGGGTTTGTAGCTATTTGCTTTAGGCTTTCTTGTTATTGGAGCATGGTGTCTCCACACAAGAGAAACTCAGAAGTGAAAATTTGGCAGAACTGACTGAAGTCCACGGTGCTTTTGCTACTCTTGATGTCCATTAAAAAGACCATAAATATCCTGAGAACAGTGGTAAAAATTTTCCAGACCTTGCCCAGTATCTGAATCACCTATGTCCTAAAATGTGACTTGTACATTTTAAAGCATGCAAGTCACTGACTGGCTGTGAAAAAGTATGGCTTATTCCCCACTGCACTTCCTTCTTCTTTCTGGAAATAAAGCTGCTTTTTTTTTTTTTTTTCATTTATTTTACCTTAGAAAGTTCAGTAAAATTGAGGTCTTTAGAGGTTTCTTAGCCCAAGACTCAGATGTCCCTCAAGAGCTAGTTCATCTATTACAGGAAAGGCCAAGGTATTGAAACTTCAGCACACGTATTTTGTCCATTCTTGTAATGTATTGAAGTTAAAGAGCAAAATCAAAATGGGACTTCATTCACAATAAAAATTAGGTTAAAACACTGCCAGTATTTACTGGCAATGAAAATACGAGAAAACAATTATTTTTTTCCTGTAGACCAGTCATGCAATAAACACAGAACCACAGAAGAGCCCAGGTTGGAAAGGGCCTCCAAAGTTCACCCAGTCCAATTTTTGGCGGGAAAGGGAGCCTTGATGACATCTAGCACCGTGTCCTGTTGCACCTTGGAAACCTCCAGTGATGGGAGGGGTCTTCTGCATCCTTGAGGAGGTTTTTCCAGTAAGTGATTGTTCTGACTGTAAAAAACTTCTTTCTTACATCTCAAGATGAAGACACCTGTAGATAATTAATAATTTTTTTCTCCAAATTTTTTCCACTAATATATAATAATTCTATATAGTTAGTATAGTACTTTTAAGTTCATCTTAAGCTTCCTCTGACACTACGCCAAAAAACCTGATCTTTCAGAAATACTAAATCTCTTAGGAAAAAAACAGTAACAGAATACATACAACATTATGCAGTAGTATTACACCATCCAGACCTCACAAAATACTTCATGAAAGTAACTCTTACATGCTGAAGAATACACAGTCACACAGGAAATAAGTTACAAAAATGAAGGAATTCAAGTGCTCTTGTTTCGTACTTCCTGATTGGTCCAGATGTTTTGTTTCAAAGGAAAATATAAGTAGAATGCCAGAAAAAATACTACCATTGTGAACAGCATCATGGAAAAATCTAAACACTGTGGAATGATGCAATTACTGTAATGGGGAAAAAAAAAAAAGGTGGCATAAATTTGGTCTTAAAAATTCCATCTTTATGCCATTTTAGGACCATGGAAAATGCTGCTTTCGTAGTGACGTGATTAATTTGCACAAGCATCCTGCTTGTGACAGTTTTTAATGCCAGATGAAGACATAACAAGTAATGCTCTGGTATGGTTGCAAAGGACAAATGCAAACTGTCTTGCCTACAGCAGTGCCCTCTCTAAAAATCAGGACTTAGTCTGCAGTCAAGTAAACACAATTTTTGCTGCTACAGATGAAAGCCTGAAGGATTTGCATCAGCTTGACAGGGCAGGGTCTCGGCACTTGCCTGGGTTATGCTGGCCCAGGCTGATTAGGATAGATTTTAGTGGTGATAGCAACCACCCAGTGGTCAGGTTGGGTTTAGTTGATTGTGACAACACGAAGTTATTTTCTGTTGACTGTGTTATCTGTTATCCTAGAACAAAACTGGAGGCACAAGAATCAAAAATGGGATGGTACCAGAGGTCCTAGGCTGTGAGGACAAACCACAGTGATCATTACAGGAAGATAATCTTGTTAAACCAGTTCAGATATAAAAGAATGAACAGAAATTGGAACAGTTGAGAACTAATGGAGAGCAAGTTCCCCTACACACATTGCATTAAGGGAGCTCCACCTATATAGTGTGCACCATTTTTTCTTGTAAGACTTGGAGTGTAAAAAATCTTCAGCTTGTACAGCAGAGTATTTCTTTTTCCCTAGGAAATGCAACTATGAGCGTTTTAAGGTCCATAGAAATAAATGCCCATATTCTAGATAGATAAGTGATATTGTGGTTAACATACTGACAAAAAAGAATTATTCCAAATTCTATCAGGCATATCCTATAGGGCCTTACACAAATCATCCTGTTCCTCTGAGTGCTCCAGGGCCAGCTCAAGTGGACTTAATAAGAACTCCTTACCTGACAGGACTGCATGAACAGGCTGTGATGAGGGGATGGTAAATACTTCAGTTATTTTCTCATCATGAGCTTCCAGAACATGTTTTGCTTCAGAACTCATAAAAATGCACTATAAACTAGGGTGAAAAAAATTCATCTTAATTGGGGCAATACTGTCCAGCAAAAACTCCTCTTGCCTTATGCAAATGCCTGACACTCTGTATAACAGTGTGCAACACATACTCTTGAGCAGCTGTTCTACTCATAGAAGCATGTTTTCACCAAACCCTGGACCATGAGAGACCAACCCAGAATAAAATTACTGTGGCTAAACAAGTGATCCTATGTCAGTTACTGTCCTGAATTATATATGGGATAATCTGATTTCAGTGGAACGTGAGTCTGAGACCTTTTTTTCTGTCATGGGATGGCGGACTGTGGGGGGGGGAGGGGGTTAGGTAGGCACTACATTAACGCAAAGCAACTCCTTCTCTGTAAATAGTTTTAGTAACACATCACCACTGCCAGTACTGTTTCTTCTGCTGTTGATATACAGCCAACCTTTGTTGCACAAATTTTGTGTTAATACTTTATTCTGCATCCTAAAGATGTAAGAAGTTCACTGCAAGAAGCGTGGGTCTGTATTCTGCAATAATAAGGGTTAAAAGAACTGTCCGGACACGCTGGGTGCCTGTCAAGACAAGCTGAAAAGGAGCAGAGGTCTGCGAATCAAGGTTATTTGCATTTTTTCAGTTATCTCTCCCTCAGCAACTGGAGACATTTTTTAAAAACTGTGTTAAACTATGCTGCAGTTTAGCATTAAAAACTGTAAGAAGGGGTGAAATATGCCATTTTCCACTAACATGCACATCATGGGAAATTATTCAAGGGCAAATGAGAAGACATTTCCAGATACAGGCATGTCACCTAGAAAAAAAAAAGCAGCTGTTTTTTATAAGGAATTCTGTAAAAGTAGTAGCATACTGGAATGCTGCTCAACTTGCTTCTCTTTAAAAACCAACAAAAAATCAGGCTTTTTTTGTTCAAGCAATCCTCATCTTTTAACCTCCTATTCTGCTTGAGCTGCAGTCTAAAACCCTAATAATCTTAAGCTTTCAAACTGATTTCATCAGTCTTCAGTCCTTTCTTCAGTGTAGCAGATTGCTACACTGGCTTTTTTTCAGCCGTGTCTCATGTTACAGGATGTAGTCTTGGGTTCTAGCTTCGCACAGAAGACAGTGTTGTGCCAGCCAGGCTTTATTTGCTTCCCCTGTGTTACAATCCCATGCTCCAATTCTTTCTTAAACCTTATTTACTATTTCTTAATACTCTCTTTTAACTGCTCAAGGCAAATAAAGCAATGTTGACTTTGAAGGGGTCAATAACAACTTACAAATAAGCTTCAAATATATTTCCTGGGGTTCCTAATATATTTGAGTTGGAATAGTAAGTACATGCTGCAGGTAATGAGTGGCTAGGACTTCAAAATAGTATAAAGTATTATAGAATCAGAACAATTTGGATTGGAATAGACCCTTAAAAACCATTTAGCCCAACCCCCCCTGCAATGAGCAGAGACATCTTCAACTAGACCAGGTTGCTCAGAGCCCCATCCAACCTGATCTTGAATGTTTAAAGGGATGGGGCTGCCACCACCTCCCTGCACAACCTGTTTCAGTGTTTTACCACCCTCATTATAAAAAACTTCTTTCTTATATCTAAAAGAATAGATTAGATTAATATTATCAGACCCACAACTAGACAGATCTTTACATTTAAGAAAATAGATTTTATAATTTAAAAAAAAAGCATTCAAAATCCGTATTGTTTACTGACACTTAGGCCACCTCTTCCCAGCATGGGAATGATTTTGGCAAGATTGCAGCTCTTCCATTGCATTTTTTTTTTTTTAATTAAATGATCCTCTATGTGTCAAGGGAAAAAAGTCACTACATTTCTCTGATGAGTATGGGGCTGTTTCAGTTTCATGTCTTTCTAAAAACTAGTTCTTGCCTTCTGAAATTTCATAGCATTGCTTGCTAAATAAATCAGCTTTCCTCTCTGGGATCTTAAAAAGCATTAAGATTCCAACAGGCTCTTTCCATTCATTCTTCACCATTTCTTTTGCCCCAACACCACTTCTGAGCCCTGGCACCAAAATAAACTGGTTATATTTTCCTACATTATTTAAAATTAAATCTAGATAATTTGGGTTTTATTTGCTTTAATAAAAACAAATTCGTTTTTTAACACACTGTCACACAAAACAATCCAAACTGGAATGGGTCAGAGCAAAGCTTGCAAGGTATGAGCAGGCAGGGCTGACCTCCAGTTGGAGCAGTTGTGATGCAAATATGAAAAAGTCTTTTGATGGCTGTTTGCAGCCAAACAGAGAAATAGACTTCTTCACACCTGCTTCCACATGGAAATTAGGATTTTGGCACAGACAACACAAAATTTTAAAGCTTTGTGCAAGCAACATCCAGTAAAATGAGCTGCATCTTTGTGTCACAAACTGTAACACTGATACAAGGAACGAAGGTGAAGATTTTCCTACTGGCTGGTCCAGGGCAGATACTGACAGCGCAAATAGCTGTCGGCAACAGCACAGACAAAGAAGAGGTGGAGTAAATGTCTTCTGTCCCAGATCTAGTGTGAGATCCAGCAGATTCCTACTCGCATTTCCAGCTGCTCTGGGTGAAGCTTGTGGCAGACTTCCCCAGGCCACCGAAAACAGATTCCTCCTCTAAGTTCAGATCCTGGAGTAGAGCCAGATTCACTGGATCTGAAGTTCAGTGCTCCCCATGCTCCTGGTGCTTCCCAGGTCAGTACAAAGTCAAGGTTAGTGTACAGTAGGTCGCCCTCTCTTTGTCCCTATTAACCCTTTGCTCCCTGCCCCACTCATCCTAACAGCTCCTGAATCTCTTCCTGCAAGTCAAAGCAAAAGTGCACTGTGGCCAATATAGTTGTCATTTCAACCTGGAGGTTCAGGAAGCCATAGGCAGGGAGGTGGCAGGGCAGGACTGCTGTCTTCCGTCCAGGTATTTTTGCCAAGGTCAACAATTGGGGAACCTGAAGTCAGCCTCAAAAGGGGCTTTTGTGGAGATCTGTCATGCCTGAGGGCACTGCAGGCATCTGTACATACAGACGGGAACTAGACAGAGTGAAACTTTGTAGCAACCATCCCAGACAGTGCTGAGGACAAAATGTCCTTGGAAGGCAAAGCACCTTATAGCAAGGTACCACCAGTCCAAGTCACACGCTTAAGTAGTTTTGTTTCTTGCTTTACATGTTCATTCCTCAGAGGGCCTGTATCTTCTTCATGCCCTTGGCCAGGATCGTCCTGTTTAAAGTGACACCTGTGAAGGGATACTTCTCAGGATAGATTTTTTTTCTTTTCCCTTCTGCAAAATGAAAACTGCTTTGTTTATTGCTGTCAACATTTCACAACTAATGTATAGTTTCAAAGATGAAGACAAGTGTTTATGAAGAGGATGAGAAGAAGCTAAAGTTACATTACATTAGATTAAGAGATGCCAGCTGTAAAGCATCTTCAAGTGGAATGATGTCCATTTCTTGGCACTGAAGCTACAAGCAAGACATAAAAAACATGAATATACTCTGGTGTTTTACGAAGCAATACACTTGCTACATCACCCTGACAAGGCACTGCAGTGACACTGCCATCCTGGAGAAGCTTCTGGGGATAGTATCTAAAAGAATGTATTAGAACAACACTGGCCCAAATCCATGCTGGGCGTGCAGCAGTTTAATTCATGTGTGTTCCACTAACTGCTTTGTGTGCAACCCTTCTAGTCAAGATCACTCTGAGAGCAACAGGTTTCATTGCATCATGGCTATGGTCTCTTCCTCCACCGCAAGGAAGGGAACAGCTTCCCGTCTCCTGTACACTGGTCATACTCCAACCACGAGACCCAGAACAATGCACGAGGCTGTACAGAATCACAGAATCACAGAATCATTCAGGCTGGAAAAGGCCTTTGGGATCAGCAAGTTTAACCTTCGACTGATCACCACCTTGTCAACAAGACCATGGCACCAAGTGCCACATCAGTAGTTTCTTGAACACCACAGGGCTGTTGACTCCACTACCTCCCTGGGCAATCCATTCCAATACTTAACCACCCTTTCCATATGCACTGGCAGAGGGAGCAAGAGCTCTGCTGGACAAGTGTCTCCAAACCTCAAGAGACCCCAAAGCTTGTGAGTTTCTGCCAAGTTTTAGCCGTTGCACAAATAAGGATCTGCTTTATAAGTAATTACTGAGTAACAACGTGTACTGTGATTGCACAGACATATATCACTATGGACACAGGGACACGCTGGAAAGCATCCTGCGATTGGAGACATGTAGTGGCAGTCACACAGCCAGTGCAGTCCTGCTGTCATAGGCACAGAGCTCAGCCTTGATGGACACACATGCCACAGTGCTCGTAGCAGTTCTCAGAAGCACAGAGTGGGTCAGGTTGGAAGGGACCACAGTGGGTCATCTGGTCCAAACTCCCTGCTCAGACAGGTCATCCTGGAGCATATGGCAGAGAATTGCATCCAGATGGTTCTTGAGTATCTCCAGTGAGGAAGACTCTACAGACTCTCTGGACAACCTGTTCCAGTGCGCAGTCACCCACACAGTAAAGTTCTTCCTCATATTCAGGTGGAATTTTCTGTGCATCAGTTTCTGCCCATTGCCTTTCATATCGTATTGCTTGGCTCCACCAAGAAACTGGCTCCATCTCCTTCACACCCACTCTTTAGGTATTTATACACATTAATGAGGTCCCATCTCAGTCATCTCATCTCAAGGTTGAACAGGCCCAGCTTCCTCAGCCTGTCCTCATAAGAGAGATGCTCCAGTCCCCCAGTGATCCTTGTTGCTCTCCGCTGAACCTGCTCCAGGAACTCCAAGTCTCTCTTGTACCCAGGAGCCCAGAACTGGAAACAGCACTCCGGATGTGGCCTGAGTAGAGGGGCAGGATCACCTCCTTCGACCTGCTGGCAATGCTCTTCCTAATGTACCCCAGGATACCACTGGGCTTCCTGGCCACAAGGGCCCTGCTGGCTCAGGGACAGCCTGTTGTCCCCTGGGCCGCCCGGGTCAGACCCACGCGGGGCCCCTGCGGGCCGCGGCCTCGGCGGGTCCGGCCTCCCCTCCCTCAGCGCCTCCGCAGCGCGGCCTCCCGCCGCCAGGGGGNTCACCCACACAGTAAAGTTCTTCCTCATATTCAGGTGGAATTTTCTGTGCATCAGTTTCTGCCCATTGCCTTTCATATCGTATTGCTTGGCTCCACCAAGAAACTGGCTCCATCTCCTTCACACCCACTCTTTAGGTATTTATACACATTAATGAGGTCCCATCTCAGTCATCTCATCTCAAGGTTGAACAGGCCCAGCTTCCTCAGCCTGTCCTCATAAGAGAGATGCTCCAGTCCCCCAGTGATCCTTGTTGCTCTCCGCTGAACCTGCTCCAGGAACTCCAAGTCTCTCTTGTACCCAGGAGCCCAGAACTGGAAACAGCACTCCGGATGTGGCCTGAGTAGAGGGGCAGGATCACCTCCTTCGACCTGCTGGCAATGCTCTTCCTAATG
>VXAD01012860.1:1078262-1125870 GCA_013399195.1 Dicrurus megarhynchus
CTCCGCTCGGAAGGCCGCGTTCCTGTCTGCGTTTGTGTTCTGGCTTGTTTTGTTCTTGTTTGAGAAACTTACGAATCGTTTGGTTTCGGAGCCAAGTTAACATTCATAGAATCATTTAGGCTGGAAAAGATGTCTAAGATCGTCAAGTCCAACCGTTAACCCACCACTTCAAGTCTACCGCTAAGCCATGTCCCTAAGCACCACATCTTCAGCTCTTTTAAATACCTCCAGGGTCAGCGATTCAAACACATCCTTGGGCAGGCTGTGCTATGCTTGACCGCCCTTTCTGTGAAGACTTGTATCCTAATATCCAGTCGACACCTCTCCTTGCACGAGTTGAGGCCGTTTTCTCTTGACCCATCGCTTGTTCCTTGGGAGAAGAGGCCAACCCCCACCTTGGTACAACCTCCTTTCAGGGAGGTGAGAGCAATAAGGTCACCCCTGAGCCTCCTTTTCTCCAGGCTAAACACCCCCATCTTCCTCAGCCTCTCTTCATCAGACTTGTTCTCCAGACTTTTCCCCAGCTCCGTTGCCTTTCTCTGGACATGCTCCAGCACCCCAATGTCTTTCTAGNGTGGGGCGGGGGGGGTGCTCTGCCGGGGCTGACACCGCGTCCCGGCCCCGCGTCCCGGCGGGCAGCGAGGGGCGAGCGAGAGCCCGGGTGCCGANTGTCTGCGTTTGTGTTCTGGCTTGTTTTGTTCTTGTTTGAGAAACTTACGAATCGTTTGGTTTCGGAGCCAAGTTAACATTCATAGAATCATTTAGGCTGGAAAAGATGTCTAAGATCGTCAAGTCCAACCGTTAACCCACCACTTCAAGTCTACCGCTAAGCCATGTCCCTAAGCACCACATCTTCAGCTCTTTTAAATACCTCCAGGGTCAGCGATTCAAACACATCCTTGGGCAGGCTGTGCTATGCTTGACCGACCTTTCTGTGAAGACTTGTATCCTAATATCCAGTCGACACCTCTCCTTGCACGAGTTGAGGCCGTTTTCTCTTGACCCATCGCTTGTTCCTTGGGAGAAGAGGCCAACCCCCACCTTGGTACAACCTCCTTTCAGGGAGGTGAGAGCAATAAGGTCACCCCTGAGCCTCCTTTTCTCCAGGCTAAACACCCCCATCTTCCTCAGCCTCTCTTCATCAGACTTGTTCTCCAGACTTTTCCCCAGCTCCGTTGCCTTTCTCTGGACATGCTCCAGCACCCCAATGTCTTTCTAGCAGTGAGGGGCCCAAAGCTGAACTCAGGATTTGAGGTGTGGCCTCACCAGTGCCGAGTGCAGGGGAGCAATCATTGTCCTTCTGGCCACACTTGCTGATACAGGCCAGGATGTTTTTGGCCACCTGGGCACTCAGCTGGCTCATGTTCAGCCAGCTGTTAGAGCAGCACCCCCAGATCCTTTTCCATGTGGCAGCCTTCCAGCCACTCTTCCCTCAGCCTGTAGCACTGCATGGGGTTGTTGTCACCCAAGGGCAGGACCTGGCGCTTCATCTTGTTGACCATCATACCAGTGGCCTCAACCCATCAATCCAGCCTGACCAGATCCCTTTGCAGAGCTTCCTGTCCTCCAGCAGATCAACGCTTCTGCCCAGCTTGGTGTTATCTGCAAACTGACTAAGGGTACACTCGATCCCCTCATCCAGGTCATAGATAAAGATATTAAAGAGAACTCTGGGATTGAAATTGCTTTCTTGGTTTCTTGGTTTCTGCAGTCAGCTTGCTAAATCTACGAGTATCCAGGTAATAGTTAAAGAAGGTGGTCTGAAGTTCATCCAGGTCCAAGATAATGGCTGTGGTATCAGAGTAAGTAAAAAAGAGTTGACAGGTGTATGCTGTTGTTTAATACTACCTTTTAAAAATTATTTCAATTTATAAATGTTTCTGATCTTGAAAAAACTCTGAGAGTTTTGCTTGTCCTTTTCACATAGAAAGAAGATCTGGACATTGTATGTGAGAGATTTACCACGAGTAAACTGCAAAAATTTGAAGACTTGGCTAGTATTTCTACGTATGGTTTTAGGGGTGAGGTAAGCTCTTCATCAAGGTTTTGAAACTGCTCATTGTTGTTATTCTGCTGTAGTGGGCTGTACATACTATCTTATTCCCAGTACTCTTTACAGAGGTTTCTGTTTTCTGAGAGTGTCTGCTATGTGAATATAGTATGCAAAATACATTTCAGTGTCTTTCAAGATTAGGTGGATTCCTATAGGGAGGTATATATTCTTTTTGCTTTCTGGATTAAGGTTTTTTTTTCTTAAATTGAAACAAAGCCTGTGTTCTCAAGTGATGGTTCAGGAACCTACAAATAAAAGACAGTGGAAGCTTTGAGTTGAAGGTGAATCTTTGATGCCAGACATTTGTCTAAATACCACACTTAAAACTAAATGTTCAAAATGTACAGAGGTCTTCCTTTCTTTTTGCTGTTAGACAAAGTTAATATCTCTGACCCCTTAGATATATTGGTTCTTCATACTCTTATAGGCTGTATCTAAACTCTGGTTTCATCTGTGTAGACATGTCCATTGAGTTTTCCAGGAAAACCATTGTGACCTAACTTTGTAATATTACTTACAGTCAAGAGAAGGACTTGGGCAGGAGTGAGAAAGTAACAGCTAAAACCTTCCAGCTGCTTTCTTGTTAACATGAAGAAGGCACAACTATAATAATTTTGCAAAATTCTTTTAGTTATGCTATGTGGTTAACCACTTACATTGTCAGATAATGAAATATTAGGGAAGCCAGAAGGATCTCCTGGATAAAATTCAGTATTATAGATGCTAAATTTTTTTTAAGCTTTACTGACCTGCAATTTACTTGTAAGGATTTTTATTAATTACTTGCAAGTGGTATATTGAAATTCAGCGATGGTGTTTAAAGTGTGGACATTCCTCAATGTTCTCCAGAGCCAGGCTTACAAAGATGCTTTCTCTTTTCCTAGGCCTTGGCTAGCATCAGTCACGTTGCCCATGTTACCGTAACAACTAAAACAGCTGATGCAAAATGTGCATTCAGGTATGCTACCTGTTATCCAGGTGACTTCTGCTGCATGCAGTAACAAACAGATGTATCTATTTCAGAGCTCCTGTTACGGAGGAGGGTATGGTAAGGGTAGGTACCAAAAAGACTTGGAATGTGAGGAAATGTATTTTTCCAAATTGTAAATGGAAGCTTGAGCTAAACAATGGATTTTAAAATTGGTGGAATTAGGGTGGGGAGGCAGGAAATCTTGAAGGAACTTCTACTTCAGTAGTTAATGTAGGCTAACCATTTGTCTTTTTCTCCATTTCAGGATAAAAGGTCTTATATATATATATTACGGGCATTGTGTCTAGCAAATTTCAGATGTCTCAGCACAGGAACTTGCAGCTTAGTTTGTTATCCTGTGGTGCTTTATCCTATCCAAAATAAGTTTTGAATATTGTTTTGAAAACTAAATCTAAATTATAAGCAAGCTTTTCCATTGATTTCTTAACTACTTTTAAGAAAAGGAAGTAGGAAAAAAGAGATGTTCTGTATCTTAGTTTTTTCAAAAGATTGTGTGACTGTGGTCTTTCTTGCATTAAATACACAGGGTATGTGAGACAGCAAAAAAATGTCTGTCCTTTGAATTTATGCATCTGTATAACTTGCTGAAAGACCTATGTGGGTCAGAAATCTCTTTATGCTCAAAATCCTGTTAGTGTCAAAAAGGAAACAGATCTTAGACTAAAGTCAAGAATTTCTTGTTAGCATAATTGGAGTGTAAAGTCTAGTGGGAGAATTGTTATTAGGCCATGTCTACCTATTAAAGAAAAAATGCAGTAATCCTGCCTTTAGAGGAAAAGTCTCAGTAATAAAACAATTTCAAAACACGTATGCCATGATCTGCCTCCTTTCCTCTGCTATTATTCCCATCCCCTCATTGCCCCTCTCTTAAAATCAATGAAGACAGTTTTACTCTAGCAGAAAGGTGGAGAAAGCTAATTCTCAGGGTTCCAAATTCTTTGCTGGGAGGAGTGTGACAATGATGGGATTTCTTTTGTTTTCTTCCTTTGTTGTCATCTGTCCATGTCTGCCCTCCTGTAAATCTAGATGTCTGACAACTTTTTATTTTCTGCCTAGAGCTACTTACAGTGATGGAAAAATCAAAGCCCCTCCGAAGCCCTGTGCTGGAAACCAAGGAACTCAGATCACGGTAGGTTTTGCCTGTTTTCTCTTGTTCCTTTTCTGTTCCTTGCTTGTTAGGCTTGCACCGGTTACATTGTAAGGTACATGACAGTATCATCTCTGAAGCTGCAGTTTGTTTGGTGAACGTACGGAGGTAAGGAATAAATTGAATGTTGATTCTTCATAAACTAACGCATTCTCAGAAAATTTATATGTAAAATAAAAATTAAGAGGATGGGTTTAGATTAATTCTATAGTAAAAGAGAATTATAAAAATTGTTTTTAATTGTGAACTTTTTCTCTATAGGTTGAAGATCTCTTTTACAATGTAAATACAAGGAGGAAGGCTTTAAAGAATCCAAACGAAGAATATGCAAAAATACTGGAAGTTGTTAGCAGGTAAACTAAAATAGGAGGCCCCCAATTCTATATACTGCTATAGGGAGTACCAGGGTTTTTCAGAGGGACTGGCAAGTGTGTGTTTGGTGTCATTTTGTTGGTGGTGGTGGTGATTTTGTTTGTTAAGGTTTTTTTAAGCTATTTTTTAGTGTGCACTGCCAGATAACAGTCCATATAATTTGATGTGAAAAGTCCACATAGGAAGTAATGTATTCTATCTGTGACTATTATTTATTTGTAAGAATTCCAGCAAAGAAATGGTGATGGACTTGAACAAGTGAACTTTAAATGTACTTGGGCTGAGTAGAATTCATGTAAAATCTGCTCAGGAGCATTGAGATTTGGCTGAATACAGAAAAGTTGAATGGCAACTTAACAACCCCAAGAAGGAGTAACATCACTTTAGCTACTGGATGTTCCTTTCCTGGGCCCCTTGGTTGCATCTTTTGCCATGTACAAAGGCTTTGCAAGCAGGATCTGCACAATTTAAGCAAAAGAACTGCTTTACACTTTCAGAAGACACAAAAGGTAGCAAAGAGTAGCAAGACTGTATAGCAAGGTTTAGCCTGCTCCCTAAATGAACTATTTAAGAGTCTTTACTGGGTCAGGCAGACTTCAGCTAGGAGGTGGAAGGTCAGATCCTGCTGCTCTGTCAAACAGGATGATCTAAAGTCTTGCTGAGTTACAGCCCTCCAGCTCATTGGTTGTTGTTTTTCATTAGAATTTTTCTATTACTTAATTTTGGGGGGTTTTTCCACTTGAGTTTTTGAGTTCATGGTCACAGCAGTCTAATCTTTGACTGCATTCTTACATTTCTCATCTTGCAAGGTTCCGTGGTGTGTTTTTTCCTCACTATGCAGTCATTTCCCTGGAAGTTTGAGCCAAGATTATGCAGCTGTAGTGTATCAGATCTCAGCTGTGAGATCACAGATAGCTGAACTGTCTGCTTAGGGGAAGTTATAAGGGCGGACCAGCCATTATTCAGATGCTTCTCCATAGTAGCTGAGACTTGCTTCTGTTATACTTAGGATGTTTTGATGTTTTTATTTAGTTCAACCTGTGCAGTGAAACTGAAAAAACAGGTCTCTAGAAGCCGATCCTTTTTTTTGAGAAATAGGCTAAGCTGATCCTTGAATTTCTTATGGTTACAGTTGAGTTATAAATAGGACACACTTTTTTTTTTTTTCAGCTGTTCCATCTACAAAAACTCAGCTTGGCTCAAATTGCATTACTGTCTAACAGGAAGTGAAATTGCTTGCCCCCATTACTAACAGCTTTTCAGCAATCAGGGGAAACAATTAAGTTTTCTTCCACATACTGCAGACTTACATTTATCTGTTTTTCAGGTATGCCATCCATAATTCAGGCATCGGCTTTTCAGTCAAAAAGGTGTGTAGATAAAGTCTTTGTAACTTTACTGTGTGTCTGTATATGCCTGTGTATATATAGATCATGTGTGTATCTGAAAATGCCAGAAAATTTGCACTGCATCTTTTGCAACAGGAGCAGCACACGGAGCCTTCCCTTGTACTGAAGTGGTGAAGGGTATGTTGGTGCAGCTTGGATAGAAAGCACATCAGTTAGAAGTAAACAAGACAGAAATATATTTGTCAGGAGTTTGGATGTTTCTGTGTGGTCAGTGCTGTATTTGGTTTAGCTTTAAGAGTTGTTTCAGCTTCTCTGGAGAGCCTGGTTACTAAGTACTGTATGAAAGAGGCTGGGGTAGATTACCCTTGTTTTGTGTCATTCTTGATAATTATTTACTGAACTGTATTCCTCACTTTCCAGGATGGAGTTACTAGCCTCAGTGGGTCTGATGTGCTCCAGCTGATCTTGTAAACATGTGCCGTTTACCATCCATTGCTTTTTTGAACATAAATAAGTAAATAAGAATACAAAACAATATAATGATGTTATGTTGTTCCCTGCCTTTGTTTTAGAATTGTTATTGTGTAGTTTAAAGTATTTCTAAAACTTCGTCCAGAAAGGTGAATTGATTGACACTCATTTCTGCTCTCTTTAGCAAGGTGACACCGTGTCAGATGTTAAAACCTTATCCAACGCCTCAACAGTGGACAACATTAGGGCCATCTTTGGAAACGCTGTTAGCAGGTATGTTGATGTCAAGTTTCCTTTTGCTATTCCAGTGAATCACCCTCCCTTTTCTCTTTAGAGACCATGGGCTAGGATAACTTTTCTTACTTCCTTCAAGGTTAATTTCAGAGAAGAGGGAGTGCTGCAATTAGAGAGCTCTCCTTTCTTTTCAGAATGTTTGACTTTTTTTTTGTGCACCAAAGGGAAGAGGAAAATTACAGAGTTGTTCCTTTAATGCACTGAAAAGGAACCATCTGCTTGTAACTTTCCGTGTGCTCATGTAAAAACAGCAAGCTGAACCTGTGTTCTCTACAAGTTCATATTCTCTTCCTATACCATGAAAATCTTACCTCTTCTTACTCTCCGCTACCTGATAAATTTTGAAGCTACTCATATTGTTTTTTCTGAAGTCTTATGGTTTCTTATTTTGACAAAAGCTACATTAGCTGAGGCTGTGTAAGTCAGATAGAAAAGTTAAAAAAACAAAAGATCATCTTTCGAAGATGTATCTGCCATTGTAGGAAAAATCCTCTTTATGAGACTTTTAGCTGTGAAGAATTCATTGTATGAATTTATCCCATGAATAGCTGGGTGTCACTTTGATTCTGTTCTGTTACTGACTGAAGTCAAACTTCACATTTAATGAATGTAACTTCTAATTCATGAGAACACCTTTAGGAAGCACAGCAAAATAGAGAGGCTGCTAAGTAATAAGGTTTGCAGCTTTCTATGTATTTCCTTGTTATGCATTTGTTTTTTCCTACTATGGATGCTCCTTTGGTAAGAGTTTTTCCTTTGTACAGTTCAGGATAAATTGCCCATTTCACAGTAAATGTTTTGATAATTTATTTTCAAACAAAACTTTTAATTTACCCACTTCAAGGTGGTGTTAAAAACTGAACACAAATAAAAATGGCGCTTGGTATATATTGAAGTTGAATTGGAAATAAGAAGTTTTTATATTTTAATGACTTCTTAACAGACCACCAAGACATATTAGACTGGGAAGAGTGGACAAAGTAGTCCAAGAAATAATTGTTCTTCCTTGGCTGTAGACAATTTTGAAGTGTTCTTGTCAATCACTGTAAAAGATTTAAACAATGAAATGCATGTTAGAATTATCAATAGATTATAATGCTGTGGATACTGTGATATGTTGCAGTATTAAAAAGATGATGGGGGTAGTTTTACAGACTCCAACCATACAACATTACCAGTTTACACTTAGTCAAGAAGAGGAAATGATGCAGTTCAGGTTAAATAATTATTGTGGCCCAGCAATCAATGTCTGAGCTCTCAAATAATTCTAATGTTTTCATTAACGGTGATAGAAAATAGATCAGTATATGAAGTAGTGAGATTGAGCAATAGGCCCTGACCCAAAGTTGACCTTTAAATGAACCTTCCAACCATATGTTATATGATATTTGTGTCTGCTCATTAGCAAAATATGCATGATCATTAGGAAAATATGTAGTGTAATAAGAATATATTTATCTTTTCATATTTAGAGGATGGACAAGGCCGTGAAATCAGACATCTAACCTTGTTTGGGGGTGTATGGTCAAAGCCAACTCCCTTGGTTCCTCCTTGAGCCCTGGCCAGGCTTTGGGTGGAACTCAAGAGGAGAATGAAACCAGATGTTTCTGCTTTAGAGTTCTGTGGGCTTTTTTATTCAGCAATATAAAAGCTGGACCCTCTCACAGCGAAGGCAGAGTCTTCACCTACAAGTGGACACACTGTGTAGAATTTCCCAGTTTCCAGGAGTGGTTCTCCAGTCCTTCACTGTGACCACAGCTCCCCAGCTGATGTGCGGATCTGGGTGATGGTAAAGTTTCAGGGTAACTGGTGATGTATCTTCTTAATCACTGTAGGCAATCTTTTGTAGTAATGGTTAGGTGCATTATTTAGGTTATCCCTTTGTAATTCTTTGCTGTTGTGAACTGCAGTTAATTACACTCATCCCTTAAAGTTGGTGTCTGTGTCTTTTATGCTGACCCTGCCAGCTGGCAAAGCAGAATATCACTGCTTGTGAGTACTGTTCAAATTTTGCAGAATTAATTTTTTGTTTGTGTTTCTGTCAAACTTGATAGGGAACTGATAGAAGTGGGCTGTGAAGATGCAAATCTGGCCTTTAAAATGAAAGGTTACATCACGAATGCAAACTATTCTGTGAAGAAATGTATATTTTTACTCTTCATAAACCGTAAGTTAAAAAAAAGGCGGCATTTTGTACAGTCATGTGTTGCTTACATAATCAGAAGAACAAAACTTTCTGAAGACCTACAAAGTACTTGAGCATTCTTAAAACATTTTTAAGAATAAATATTACAGTTAATTGTAAATCTTAAAGTGTTTTTTGACTTGTAATATGCATCACACTTGGCACTGTATTTACTGGAAAACAGCTAAAACTGGGCCTAAAGAAACTTTGGAGTATCGAGGTTATGGTTGTGTCTTGCCAGCTCACACTGAGTGATCTCTCCATTCTGTACCAACACTGGCATGGGTTGCAACAAACCTTGACTGTATGAAATAATGAAAAGATAGTCTGGTTATTTCAGTATTTGTGGAAAAAAATACTTCTTAGTATAAAACATGCTAAGAAAATATTGTCTATTCCTGGTTTTATATGAAGAATAAATAGGTCGTGGGGGAAAATGGGCATAAGAGATACCTTTTGAAGACACGAGGCATGAAGATGTCTGAAGGAGTAGCTGGGCACTGTGCAGAGTGTTTTAGCTGGGCTCTTTGGAAACAGCGCTGTGTTCTGTGTTTCAGATCGGTTGGTAGAGTCAGCCGCTATGCGCAAAGCCATAGAAACTGTGTACGCTGCTTATTTGCCAAAAAGCACGCACCCATTCCTATACTTAAGGTAAAGTAATAGGAAGAAGTAGCCTTTTAATACTGCCTTGTAGGATATGACTAGGGTGAGTAGGTTTAGAAGGACATTTCTGTTCCTCATAATAGTGTTAAGCATTGCACTGAGGTAATTAATTGCCAGATAGGAGATAATTAAATAACATTGAGGAAATCTTAAGAAGACAGACCTTACTTTTAGAAGTAGTGAGTATCTGTAATTTCAGCTGAAGTCCTTTCCTTTTAATTCATGAGACACTGCAAGTAAAAGATATTTCTAAAAATGGGTTTTTGTAGTTGTACAATGGCGAGGTTGGTTTAAGCTTACCTATGTAAGCTTATTTTGGTGAGTGATTTTGGATTATTTTTTAATACACTAAACAAGTCTGACTGTAGTACAACTTTAGCAGGTTTCAGGATCTTTTTGACTTCTTTGTATGGAATAACATCCCCAAACCTGACAAATTTTGTCACATTTGAACTAGTTTTTGCTTTCTCTGCCATACATGGGATATTTTAGGTAAACTTCTTTTAAAATGTTTTCCAGCCTGGAAATAGCTCCCCAGAATGTAGATGTGAATGTGCATCCTACAAAACACGAGGTCCATTTTCTTCATGAAGACAGTATTCTGGAACGTGTGCAACAACATGTAGAGAGCAAGTTACTGGGCTCTAATTCTTCAAGGATGTACTTCACTCAGGTGAGAACATGTATGGAGGGATGGCAGTTCTGTGTTATTTTAATGATCAGGGATACTTTTACTCTGTTCAATAGTACAATCTTTGCAGATATGGCACTTAAAAGGGTTGTACTGGTACCTTAGGATCTTTGCTCTATGTTTCAGGGATGAAGTCACTTTAATATACAAATATACACAGTGTTAACAATGTGGCAAAAGAGAGGAAAAAAAGTGTGGAAATATTTTAAGTACATTTCTGTCAAGTACCTGATCAGTTGTCTTGATTTTATAAGTATGTTAGACTTCACATGTGATAAATTGTTTTCTTATTCTGCCCTGGTTTATGTGAAGATGATGTGATTGAGGAAACTGTTCTGTGTATTTGATAACACTTTGGATTTAATCTAACCAGAAAAAAAGTCAGGAAGATATTCTACTCTCTCTTTATGTAAAGCATAGCATAAGAACTACTATATTTTTTATATAAACTAATTTCCTTGTGATTATTTTACCTTAAAGCTTTTTTTCCTTTGAGACAAAGGAATGGTAACTAATGATTTTAACTGCCCAGATGATGACATTCACTCTATGCGGATAGCAAGCACAAAGATTTTTGTGCCTTTTTTTAAAACTGCCTTTTAAGCAGTTGACAGTGTGTTGGTGGGGTTTCAAATTTGCCCCTGAGCAGTAAGAAGTGTGATTGATCTTTCTGGTTTTTTTTTTTTTCATGCTATTCAATCTCTTCTCTTTGTTTCCCCATATCTGAATGAAGACGTTACTTCCAGGAGCTGACTGCTCTTCCAGTGAGGTTGTAAAATCAGCAGCAAACCCTTCTGTGGTTTCAAAGGGAACCAGTGACAAAGTTTACGCACATCAGATGGTCCGCACTGATTCCCGAGAGCAGAAATTGGATGCTTTTCTTCAGCCACTCAACAACCCCCTAAGTGCAGGCCCCACTGAAATGACAGCAGAGGTTAATGCAGGACCTCCAGAGGGTGCAGGCAGACCCCAGGATGCTGAAATGGAAGAAGTCAGTGACCTGGTTGAAATGGCTGATGTTCAGGAGGATGCAGTAGTGAAGCCTGCGGGGCCAAGCAAGAGTGGACACTTGTCTCCTGAGACTGTGCCTTCTCGGTAAGTCTCACCTTTCCTGAGATGGTGCAAGGCTGTCTAATTATTTCATGGCATAGCCCTGAAACTATAGATTTTTCTGATCTCTTTGGACTTCTGCTTTTCCAGAAGGGAAAAATTCTCTAGAATAACTTTTCATGACATTTTATTGAGAAATTAAACTTAATCTGTGAACTGTGAATTATGTAACTTGTGATAAATTTTGTGACTGGAATAGGATTTCCATGCATACTGAAAGGCAGGAAGCAGTATAAATAATGGCATTAGTTTAAGGAGATAGTACTGGTCTGTCTCTTTCTGGAAGCCTGCCTTTTGTGGAGGGATAGAAACTACATCACTGAATTTGACAGGCATTACCCTAGTAAAGGTAAAAGTGCTATTAACTTGTTAGAGCTCCTGGAAGAGTTGTTAGGAGAGGCCGAAGTCTTCTGAGGGAATCTGATTTCCCTCTCCCCAGTATTACAGAAAAATGGGCATGGAAAAAAAATAATTAGAAATATCAACATTTTTTGATATGTCCTTTAAAGCGCAATTTGCTTGGTGCTTAAGCAACAGTTGCCTGATATTAGAGTCACAAATTCTCTTAAAATTCTGAACTACCCTTTCCTAACAAATTATTCCTCAGAAGCAAAATAAAACTGTCTTTCTGGGAAACTGTCTGCATTTCCTATGTTACCATACAGCATGTGAATTGAGCATCCCATCTGTTGCTGTGTTTGGCCTAAGTGATAGGAGAACTGAACATAATTCCTTTTATTTTGGTATTGCAGGAAGAGACCACGGGAAGACATGGACATAGAATTGGAGAAAGATGACTCCAGAAAGGACATGACTGCTGCTTGCACCCCTAGAAGAAGAATTATCAACTTGACCAGTGTGTTGACTCTCCAGGAAGAAATTAGTAACCAGGCACATGCAAGTAAGCAAGGCTTGTTTCTCAGAATTACTTTTATTCCACCAACTAATATGAGTGTTTGAACTGGAAAAAGGTATTTAAAAGGAGGCCCAGTGAAATTACTGTGCTGCTAAGCAAGCTTTTAACAGAAGCTTTTGCTTTTCATTTTTATTTGTATCTGTACCACTTATATGAAATGGTAAGACTTGTAAAATATTCTCTCTTTTGTTAAGAGTTGTTTTAGACAAAGGTAAAAGGTTTGCAATTCTTCCCAGGGTGTTTCCCTCTTAACTGAGTTGCCTCTGAAGGCAACTTGCGCTGACTCATACCCTGATTATTCATATGTCTAAATGCTAGGAATATCACATCCTGGGGGCTTTTTTGGATTTGTTTTGATTTTTCTGGTTTAAGAACTGGGGACACTCCACGCAGACATCTGTAATAAATAACTTTTTATAAACTGCTAAGAATCTTAAACTTTAGAAAGCATGGACTTTTACTTTACTTGTGCTGCAGTAAATGTTTTGCAGAAGACTGGTAATTCTGAGCCAGTAATTCCATATGTGACTGTCACTGTTTAAATACTGAAATCAAAGAGTTGTCCCTGAACCATAAAATACCCAAAAATGTCTCAAAATGCGTGAGAGAACTTTTGAAGCTGCGTACAGTTGTGTCTCATCTTCACATCTGTAAGAAATACCTTAAAGAGACTTTGGAAAGAGAGAAATCTTTTCTCAAACTGTTACCTTCCTTTGGAAAACATAAGAGTAGAATTAGGGTAGTGTAGTGCTTTGTACACGCTGTGACTGCAGTGCCAAACATCTGTAACAAAGCTGCTCCCAAAGATGGCAACTAGTGAATTTTTTTTTTGTGGAATGCCTGAAATGAGCTCTTCTATGAAATCTGACATCTCATACCCTTCCCAGCCTTCTCATTCATATATATATATTTTAAAAAACTTACTTTGTGAGAGTAAAATAAAGAATTTATGAAAAAAAAATTATGGACCTATTCTATCACACTTTTAGAATTTGGTTTGACAATACCTAGATTGTGCTGCAAAGCTGGTTTACACCTGCAGTTTTTGAAGTATGTATGTGCTCCTCACCAATCTCCTGTGGCTGGAAATTAATTTTGGAAGGCTATTCAAACACAGGGACTTTAATTTTATTTTTTTCTAATTTGCATTTGTAGTTTAAATGTTAAATAACTGTTCTCCGTTATGCTTTAATAGTATGAGCATGCACAGAAGTTATTAATATTTCAAAACTTATGAATAATTGGTCATGCAGGGATGTAAGAAGAAGCAGGGGTGTAGTAGTGACTGAACAGTAATCTGAGACTTCCATGCTAAGAAGACACAAACCACTCTAATAAATAAATGAGGGCAGGGTTGCAGCTATGAAATGACATCCTTTTGTTTTTTTCCCACCTCTGTATTGTTTCAGAACTTCAGGAGATGCTACATGATCACTCGTTTGTTGGCTGTGTTAGTCCTGAGTGGGCTCTGGCCCAGTATCAGACAAAGCTGTACCTTCTCAATACAACAAAACTCAGGTAAAAGAGTTGTTAGACCTGTTGGCAGCTGAAATAAGTACCAGTTGTGAAGCTAATTAGAAGAAGGAAGGAAATGACAGAGAAAACAACAGTGTTCTCTTGTTGCCTCTCTGAAAAGTCACAAGGCTGAAGATTAAGCAGTCAGTTCAGAACAGTGGAAACAAGTCTGGCACACTTGGGAAAAGTTGCAGGGAATCAGTGTAACTAAAATGCCAGCTACTGTATTCTGTACTCACAGACAGTGGGAAGGGAAAGACTTTTTCTTGCTTCATGATGATCTATGATCATAATCATAATTTGCTGCAGGATCATTTACAGCACACTGTATAAAGCAGGCTTCAGAAAAGTCCTGTAAAACATTGTATCCAGTTGGGTTAAGAGTATCTGCAGGACATGATTGTAACACAAAATTTGTAATTTTGCCTCTGCAGCCTTACAGGGCCTACTACATAATTTTTTGTAACAAATCAGAGAATAGACTTGGGGTAGATATGTCTATTAATTTCCCAATTCCTTTGCATTTTTTACAGTGCAGTAAGGGAGTAAAGAAGTGGAAGTATAAATTATCAGGGAATAAATTGCTGTGGATTAGATACTTGAGTATGTAACCTTTCTGCACCAGTGTGGCTGATGAGGTCAGAAACCAAGAAATAGACTTGTAAATATCTAGATAGAGCAGGTGAACCCTTAAACTCTTTAGTTAAAGTAAGATCTTTATTAATAGGACTGGATATGTACATCTGATGTTTCCAGGATGATCCTTACTTTCCCTTCCTAATTATGGTAACTTGGAGATATGCAATCCTGTCCATATAACTAATTTTTGTGCTTCAATTTAGCCAAGAACTCTTCTACCAGATACTTATTTATGACTTTGCAAACTTTGGAGTCTTAAGGTTGTCTGTAAGTATAATTTTACATTATATCATATATAAAAAGGTTTTAAAACAATGTATTTACAATATGTCTGTCCTTTCAGACAAATGTGTAGTTTTTGGTTGCACAGTCAGGTTGGCTTTTGTCCACTACAAGAGTATTGTTTTGTTTGTCAGTAAGAACAGAATGTAGAAAATTTAGTAATTTTGTAGCTACTACTGTTATATTGTCATCCTAGCTGCTTGTTGTTAGTGTCAGTTGTCGTTGTTCACCAAGTTTTGCTGTTGCTCATTACATTGGGACAAACAATTAATTCGAATATACAATCTACAAGAAATAGTGTTGATTGCCAGTGTTTGTCCTGTAAAATATCACAGTGCTCGGTGGGATTGTGGACTGCAGAGAAAGAAGAAAGAAATTCATACCTTTTTAGCCTGATTATGATAAACAGAACTGTTAGTTCTGCAGGCCAGATATAGTGTATTACAGTTAGTATGTGAAGGAAGAAGCTGATCCTTAACCAAAGTTTTGCCTTCTTCATTTTTAGGAGCCAGCTCCTTTATATGAGCTTTCAATGCTTGCTTTAGAGGATCCCGAAAGTGGCTGGACAGAAGAAGACGGCCCAAAAGAAGGGCTTGCTGAGTACATTGTGGAGTTTTTGAAAAAGAAGACTGAAATGTTGAAAGATTATTTTTCTCTTGAAATTGATGAGGTGACTGCAGCTATTACTTCTGACAGTAAATGAATGGTGGACTTGGCAGTGTTAGGTTTATGGTTGGATTTGATCTTAAAGGTCTTTTCCAACCTAAATGATTCCATAATTCTACCTTTTGGTGACAGATAACTACAGTAGCTTGCTTGCAGTGCTTACCATCATTAAGAACTAATTCCAGTAAGATTTTAAGTGGCATAAACCTTTCATTAAAAATGCTTAGGACTTATGCTGCCTTTAAGAAGGGTGCTACACAAAGTTTCTGTTTAATTAGTTACCAAGTCACAGAATGGGTTGGGTTGGCAGGGACCACAGTGGGTCATCTGTTCCTTGCTGAGGCAGGGTCATCCTGGAGCACACGGCACAGGATTGCATCCAGGTGGTTCTTCAGTACGCCCAGTGAGGGAGACTCCACAGCCTCTCTGGGCAATCCACAATTTAGTCATTGCTTCCATAACTAGCACACAGATCTCTTGACCAACAAGGTGTGTGAATCTTAACCAACTCTCAAGTCAGACAGGGCTTCAGCACCACTGCGGCTCTCAATGTGTCTTGTTTTGTGTGGCTTAAGGCATCCCTTACTTTATACAAAAGTGAACAACTTCATCAAGCCCAGGCACTTCATCTGGATATTTGCCAGGGAAGTGGTACCTGTGTATCCTAGAGCTAGAGGAGAAGGTTGAATTCAGCCACTCCCTGACCTGAGTGGCTTAATCCATGCCTTGTGAAATTAAATACCGCCAATAACTCTCTTCCTGCAATGTCTGCCTGGCATCAGGCTTTGATAACTTGTAAGGCTCACTGAGTTTGGTAAGAATCAGTCTTACAATATGTAACAGTTTCGGTGCTTTTACTGCAAGAAAGAACTTTCTTTTTTTATTGAAGCAGCAGTATTGCCTTGCAGGAAGGAAATCTTACTGGGTTACCACTTCTGATAGACAACTATGTCCCACCGCTGGAAGGATTGCCTATGTTTATCCTGCGTTTGGCCACAGAGGTATATTCTCTCAATGATTCTAATAATGCACAGTTACTTTTTTTACTTTACATTTAAGCAGTTCCAGCCTTCCTTTGCAGTTTCTGGTGCAGCTTAAATGTACTGTTATGTGTTCCAGACGCTTTTCTGTGGTTACTGATTAGTTACGCTTTGCCTCTGCATTCATAACTACTGACTGAATGAGCCTCTGTTTTGATTTCAAAGCCTGCATTCCTACCTTCTGTTTTCATTCTATAATTTTACCTTGCCAGGACAAAAATGGCCAATACATTAATATGAATTTTCCATATTAAGAATCTATCAAAGTCTCTTACTGCTACCCAGATTCTATACAAGGACTTTTTTTTTTTTTGTAACAGGTAAACTGGGATGAAGAAAAGGAGTGTTTTGAAAGCCTAAGTAAAGAACTATCCATGTTCTACTCCATCAGAAAGCAGTATATAATAGAGGAAGCCAACCCGGCAAATTCTCAGGTATGAGAATACTGTAACTAGTCCTATGAGCAGATAATTAACAACATACAGGAAACTGCTGCTCTTTCAGATATAGACTTCTAATCACAGCTCTTTCAGTGAACTGAATCCAGTGTGGCAAGATCCTGAAAGAATGTGGCTTAAATTTTCTGAAGTATTACAGGTATTGAGGGAACCTTTTAACTCTGGGCATTGCAGTGTACTTAATATTATTACAAGCCTCCTTGGCCTCCGGGTTGGAAATGTATTTTTTATGCTATATTTCTACAGAAGAATAAGGATGCATATAAATTTAAAATACAGTCTGATAGTGTCTAAATATCTGCCTAATCGTTCAGTTAAGCTCACCCATTCTGCAAGTGACTTTACAGAGCTTAGAATTTACTGTATAGAATGCTTTTCTAATACCAGCAGAATTTTACAATTGCTGTAGTCTTACATAGTAAAGTTTTTAAGGAGTGCTGTCCTCTAGTTAAACAGAACCTCAGTTTAATTGTTTGTGCTTTTACTCCTGTATTTCAGAATGAAGATTCTGAGTCTGGTTCAACGACATGGAAATGGACTGTGGAACATGTGCTTTACAAAGCTTTTAGGACTCTTCTTTTACCTCCTAAACACTTTGCAGAAGATGGCAACATTTTGCAACTTGCTAACCTGCCTGACCTGTATAAAGTTTTTGAAAGATGTTGAGCACATAGTTATTAAAGACTGTTTTTTTAGATAGACACCATTCATGTTACCTTCAGTTTTACTTAGTAGAAGATAAAGCTGGAATCTTGATGGAGGAAAAAAAGAGGCAATTTAGTATCATACTAAACTGCTAACATGACACCAAATGGTCTGTTTTCCTTCTGTTGATCAAAGTATAAAAAGCATAATTTTTGCTTTGTCTAAACCCAGCCAAAATCCCTACAATAAAATCCCCGCTTACACTCTGAGTTTCCCTATTAACCAATCTGCTTACAGAATACACTTCTACTGAAGAAGATTAACTGGGTTAAGTGATTGTGGAAGAAGATAGAGCTTAATTTAATTGAAATGTTAGTGCTTTAACTTCACTCCTTCTGGAAATCAAAATAGGTTACCTGCATTCTTTTAAGCATGACTGCTGTCTGACAGTACCTGCAATGTGAGTGTACATGCAAAGCACTTAAAATCATCTGTAACTCCAGGAGTTAGGCTTGTAATATTTCAGGGCCCTTGCTGAAATAAGGTAAATCCCTTCCCTTTTAATCAAGGAGTCAGAGAATAGAAATGGGAATTCTCTGGCAGATAGTAAATGAGCATGCACATATAATATTCATAGTCTCCAATTTAATGAGTAGGGCTTGGGAGATCTGTTACTTACAAGGCTGTCCCAACAGGGAAAACATTTTTTTAAGTCCAAGAGGCATCTAGCATCCAAACCAAAAAGGAAAGCAGGCTTCATTTTTTGCACTGTAAAGATTTCTGTTCCATTTGAAAGCAGCTCTGGTACAAGCAGAAGCATTAATGCTCTTGGATTGCTGAGGTCCCAAACCCTGCCTTACTTGGAGAAATACTCGTGAAGGGCAGCAGTTTGATACGAATCCAAAAAGACAAGTCCTCTCAGATGGGCATCTGCTGGCCTCAAGTAAAGTATAACACAGCTATTGTTTTTTATATTCTCGCTTGGGGTGCAAGCGAGCTTGGAGCTACCCCCGTGGCCGCGCAGCTCCCTACGAGTTTGAGAATACCTTTCTAGCCTGCTGTGCCTCGTTCCCGGGCTGCCCTCGCTGGCAGCTCTTAGTGAATGCAGCCACAGTCCCATGGGGTCCCTCAGGGCACCCCCTCGACCTCCCGGAGCGGAGAAAAAAGGCGAGACGGGAGAGCCAAACACGTGGGGTCTGGTGGTTGTTTATTGTCTCTGTCCCATGTGCTCTCTCTCCTGCTGGCTGTGCTGCCCGGTTTTCCCCACCCATGGGGGTGGGGCGGAGCCACAGCAGCCAACAACCAATCGGAAAGGGAGGCAGGGGAGGGACAGCTAAACAATAGAGTTTCTCAGTCTGGGACCATCTGCCACTCCTTTTCGGTAGTGCCGCCTCCACCTCTCCATCCGGGGACAACGCTGGCCCGCGCAGGGGGGGCTGCTGGGGGCAGGCTGCGTCCTGGCTGGGGCTGGGCGAACTCTGTCCAGCCAGGACAATACAACACACAGGGGCTGTGTAACTTTAACTATTTCAGGGGTGCCAAGTACAGATGCTGATAATTTCTCGCCAATGATGTGCCAGCTTCAAAAGAGTGGGAGCTCTCAATAGTAGAAAACCATACTGTTCCAGAAAGCATCTCCTTCCTTCTGCTCCCCTTTGTACTAGTTTGAAAACAAACCAGTGGGAGGCACCAAGTCAGAATAACACTTTAATAGGGAAATTTAAAAAAAAAAGGCAGAAAACACTGGTTTAAACTGACAGACTCAGGATACAACCTGACACCCTGTTAGTCAGGGTGGCGGTAGCAGTCCAATAAAATGGTGGCTGCAGTCCTCCTGAAGTGGTGGATGTGGTTCTGTCGAAGCAGTGATCCTGTAGAAGGGTCTGCTCTTCCTCGGAAAGTCCAGTGGTGGCTATGTAGCTCCTGTCCTCCGGGAATCCAGTGGAAAGGGTTGTCTGTGGTGTTCGGAATCTCAGATTATATCCAGGATGGAATGCTTGGTTCCTCCCTCTGGGTGGAGCATCTCACAATGGGATGATGAGTCATGAGGCAAGGCGTTGATGGGCCCATTGACAGGAGATAGTCTGGAGGGAGTTATCTATGAGTCATGGGCAGGGCATTGATGGGCTCATTAACAAAAAGATAGTCCGGAGGGAGGAGGCAAGGAAACACTGCCCCACCTGGTTTCAACAGCTCATGAGGATGGTAGTAGAATACACTGCAACCCAGGACACCCCTCTGATGCCAATCCTGGCAATGGGATAACTACAGGAGAATCATGTCTTCTTGAGCCAGCCAGCCCAGCAAATGAAATCTGAAGTGAGCAGAATCTGGCTTCAGCTGGCCTCAGCCCACAAATTACTTCTGGCAATGAGTGGGCATGGAAAATGTGGAGAACATAGGAACTACTAATGGGAATAATATTTGTATTGTGATTCCATTGTGCTTGCCCTTGCTAGTGTGCTTGTCTTGTGATTTCGGCATACTGCTGTATCACTCTTCACATGTAATGCCTAATATATCAAATAAGTAAGTTTGATATTGAACATGAAAAGCTCCCTCTGTGGAACATCCAAAAGAACCTGGACTCTGACATGTACATGTGAGAAATGTCTAGAGATCACCACAGGCATGCTTACATTGTATGTCAAGCGTGGCAGCAGTCTGGTGTGCACTCTCGTGCCATGTAACAAATGCCAGCTCCTCATCACACTGTTGTGTGGGTTCCTGAACCCCCACAAAACTAACAAACCCCAAAATCATAAGTATATTTTGAGTTATGCTCATTTTCTGCTTTTTTTGGTATTTCATCCCCTTTTGGGATGGATTTCCTTTTAATGGAAACCTGATGACATAGTGCCAAGTTTCTGTCACAAAATGAAGAATTCTGATACTAAATCTCAAATAGCTTTTTTTTTTCTTCTAATCTGTATATATTTCAGAGCTTTAAGCAACCTGATACAGCTTAACTCACTTCCTTTGGGTAAAAAATGCAGGAAATCTTTCTTGCAAAATATATTTTGAAGTTAGGATTGCAATAAACCATCAATCAAAACATTCCTGTCATAGATATATGACAGGCAGGTGATGGTATTACTTCGGTTGACAGCTTGCTTGGGCTATTTTTCCTTTTAAATCCTTGATTCAAATCTGCTTCTTGAAAGAAAACTTCTTAATTCTCATTTTCAAGCCCAATGAAAAGCAAACCCAATGCAATACAAAGAGCACATAGCCACATTGCTGTCACAGTCATGCCAAGCAATTCAGTCCATTACCACGGGCCTTCGCATGAACAATCACCTCACCTGTATTAAGCAAACAGCTTTTTCTAGGAAAGGCTGGTGGAAAGTTCTTCTGGAGATGTATTTGGGGCTACCCAAGGAGAAAAAACATCCCTGGGGAGGGCAGGATTGAACAATAGTTTTTGGGACAACTTTGCAGGTTTTACAAGTAGGTTTGAGAGAAGTGAACAAAATTATTCCAGACTGAGTGTTTTAACTCCTTTCTATACTATAACTGATGCATTTTAGATTTACAGAAGATGCAGCCTCTCATGGCAGCAACTGGAAAGTTTGGGGATGCACCAAAGGGAGTAACATCCTTGGCAAACTACCCATGTATAAGAACATGGCATCTCAGTTAACTCACCATGCAGGGCACCCGAACCATACACCACAGGAAGAAAGATGTTTGTTTAGGAGAGACTTGCAAAATCTTTACCTGACATTTACCAAATATAACAATTCGTGTTTGGTGTAACAATATCCCCCACTGCAAGGGCTTTCTGTCACTAGTGCATATGGCTTGTTCTGCTTTGCAGTTTTTGTATTAGTTACATTAAATTTTTCCCAAGTACTGAACTGCAGGAGGAAACAGGGACTGAGAATATGTTGAATTTCTTAGATACACAGAGGAATTTCATATTGCAGATTGAGGAAGGTGTTCAAGTAAAGTCATGGGTTGTGCACCTATATGAAGTTCATAGGTTTAATGGAACCTTTGACTTCCTATCCCAGATGCATTTTTCTCATTGAATTTAATCACAGAATCATTAGGGTTGGATGGGACCTTGAGATCATCCTGTCCAACTCTCCTGCCAAAGCAGGGTCACCTAGAGCAGGGTACACAGGCATGCATCCAGGTGGGTTTGGAATGTCTCCAGAGAGGAAGACTCCATCAACTCCCTGGGCAGCCTGTTCAATGCTCTGCCACCCTCAATGTGAAGTTCCTCCTCACCTTGAGGTGAAATTTCCAGTGTTTTAGTTTACAGTCATTGTTCCTCCTCCTGTCGCTGGGCACCACCGAAAAATAGTCCGGCACCATCCCCTTGGCACCTGCCTTAGAGATATTTATCTGCATTAATGAGATCCTCTCTCAGTCTCCCCTTCTCCAGACTAAACAGGCCCAGCTCCTGCAGTCTCTCCTCGTAAGAGAGATGCTGCAGACCTTTGATTAGTAACATTCCAACATTGTTATATGACAGGGTTGGAATTTATTTTTCTTCTAATGGTTTATTCATACCTGCATCCTCTGAAACAGATCTTGGCTATTCTGAAGCAATGTAAGGGATAAACTTGGCCCTGGCTTATATTTTCATTCAGCAATCACAGAAGAGAACTTTAGGAAGAGCATACTGAAGCCAATGCAACCAAGAAGTGATGTGCCACTACCACTAACATGGCCTCCCTACAGGCAAACAGCACTATAAAACATTTTGCACAAAATCTAGGCAAACTGGAATCCTTATTACCCCACATATACAAGAGTAATTTATGAAGATTTTCCGATGACAAAGCAATGAAATATCATAATGCATTACTCATGTTTTAATGTTTTTATTTTAGAAAGTGAACATATCCATTAAAAAAAAAAAGAAAATGCATGGAGTTAAAAAAAAGTAAACATAAACTAATGACAAATTGCAAGAACATAAAATAATTTTATCTAGTGAGACCCAACAATTATTAAATATACTTCCACCACAGAGAAGTTTTACTTCATAATATTATCAGTCTCTTGATTAGGTACACAAGACAACACTTTCCAGTAATTACCTAGTCATTAGAAGATCAACTTCAGGAATCACTGAATAATAAAATACATTGTGGACAAATACTTTCATACCACCTGGGAGGCAACCTAATATACATATGTCAACAAGGTACATCTTCATGAGGTATTACAGTACATGGGAACCCTTCCCTTTACTTTCTAATGAGCAAATTCTCCTGTCAGCAGCTCCACCAGCAAGTCAGCCACAGACACTGTTGCCAGTTTCCAAACCCCAACAACTTCCTGCAGGGATTTTCTTTCTGCAACAGATCACACAAGTCAGGATGAATGAAGATGGGAGTAAAGAAAACAGATACTGTAAACAGGGAGGTTGAAAGGTCATCCACTCTTCCAGGTGAGCACTAGAAGACTTCAAATCAGTAGCTTCAGCTTCTCAAGAACATTTAACTCCTCCCCTAGCTTGAGCTTTGCTGTGAGTGGTGAAGTGAAAGCATGGGGCACGATAATTCCAGAAGTAAATAATTTCCAAAATAAAGAAGTAATCTCATATTTAACCAAAGTACACTACAAAAATCTTAAGATGAGGCTGGTCCAATGTTAACCATTTGTAGTATTAAACAGACTGAGGAGGGGAAATACCAAAGTAGGTTTTCTCATGAAATCTTCAGGCACACTTGTCCTAGACTTAAACCAAAGAAAATATCTTCCTAGCATTCTTGCTAGGAAGAAGTATTCCAAAGAAGTATCTCTTTCTGCTGCCAAAAAATGGAGTTTTTACACATCCAGTCAACTATTGTCCTTTCCAGGAGAGCCAAAAAATAAATGCAGAGGACCCCAACTCCAGGCTCTCAAGAGCTTGGCAGGATTTCCTTCTTGAAGGCTGCTATGAGAGACAGACCGAGTTCAAAAATTATGAACTCCTAACAGTTAACACACCATTTAATTTGTTTGGGAAAGAACCAGGAAGGAAAAACATACTTTTAGGAATATTCAGATTCTATGCAAAGAAACTTACCTGCTTTTTTATATTTGCTATACAATTGGTTTTTCACTGTCTTGTTTTTCTTCAGAGTCTTCATCAGAACCTGAAAAGGAAGACAAGAATGCTGCAGATCAGTTGAGAGAAGTAAAAACACACACAAAAGTATTAAGCTTTTTTTGGACAAATTACTCTGAATTTCTTTCATTTCTTGGAATAGCATATCTGCCTTCTTTTGAAGCTCAAATTGTACAGCAATGGAATAAATTTACTCTTTCTGGGCTGATTTTCCACTTGCTACCTCCAGAATAGACTTGGTTACCAAGTAACCAGTGTTGAAGATGAAGAGTCCCCCCATATAAAGAAGTGGCTCCAGGGTATGTCCCTGGACATGTGTAGCTTCAAGACAAAAAGAGACAAATTCAGACAAATATGCTGAAAATTCCAACAGAGTTCATTTTAAACCTCCTAAAAGCAAAGATTTGTTTTTAGAAATGTTGCTGTGTACGCAGAGGGCTTTATTCCCCACTGCATGATCACAGGGAATAGTTTAAATATTTGTCAAATCAGTGTGTATGGCAAAGTGACCAAAAACTGCTCTCTTAGAACAATCCATAATTTGTCTTCTCAGAAAGAAATGCAGATTTTAAAAGAAATATTTTAATTATGAGCTATTTTTACTCTACATTATCTAGCAGTTTCACTTTGTGACCACCAGTGTGTGCGTTTTAGTTCAAATATATTGATTTGACTGCTTCTTTTGCTTCTCATACCCATAAAGGGTGCTTAAACAAATGTACTTGGCAGTCAGGGCAGACCTGGAAAAGGCACCTGAGCTGTTACTGAATCCCATTGGACAAGCTGAAAGTAATGGCACACCCAGAGTCAACACATGCATGCTGAGACACAACACCTCACTGTACAAGCAACCCAGACACAGTGTCTAGAAAAACCTTAGCTCCACTTACACCCCTCTCACACTCTATATTCTGTTGCTAAAAAACCCAGAAAGCCCAGGCTGAATGGCTGAGTCCAGTGCTATACTTCCAACCATTATTCCTCAAAACAGACCCACAGTTTTAGCTAAAATCCATTTTCACGTTGAATCATTGGTTTAACTCGACATTAATGCTCTGTGACCCCTAGATGGAGCTCGAAGTCATTCACTGAGCCAAGATGCTCAGCATAGAGAAACCAGAGACAAATACTAAAACGAAAAATATTACCAACATGTATAACTCTACAATGCAAGATAGGCATTATCTTACCTGTAGCACTTACGATATTATTTTAATTACATTGCATAATACAGCACAGCTTTACGGAAGAGATTTGCATATTAGGGGAAAAAGACTGATACAGGATTTGAGGGTTCCCACTGCATTCTCAGGTAACTCAAATTGATTAGATCCATAAAGAAATTACTCATTTCCTTGAAATGCTTGAAAACATATTCTTAAATCTTGCCATATTTACATTTATTTTTTACTTAATCAGCTCATACCCCAACTAGACCAAAGCACATGATATGCAGAGTTAAGATGTAATTAACATTACGCACAGGTGAGCCTTTTTATACAGACAGGGCTTTTTCTTTTTGAGAAGAGAAAAGAACCTCTGATTGAAATTTCAGTTTTCCTTATAGCAGTTTCAGGTTCATTGTCTATCCTAAGACAGTATAAAGCTCCAAGTTTAGGCTGGATTAAAAAGTGCATTGCTGCATAAATGCTATTGCTGGCAGATAAGAGATCACAGAGTCATAGAACACCTCACATTGGAATGGACCTGTAAGGATCACCAATGGCAGAAGCAAACCATAATTGCCTCCTTTCAGTAGTGGTGCCTTTTTTTTTCAGACTTACCTTGTTTTTAGTCAGAACATGACTTAAAGTACACTAATCACGTGCATTGTAACTCATCTGGTAGGTAGTAACTAAGCTGAATTACTGAATAAAAAAGAATCTTGCATTTTAGGATGGTAAATACACTTTTCATTTAAAAAGAAAAATGTATTTTTTCCCTTCCCCCTTCCCCTCTTGAAGAGGATGAAATATGCAGGAGTATAAAGTGAATATGAAAAATCTTTCACTAAGGAAACATGAAAGATTTACTACCTGCTACAGACTCAGGAGGAGAATAGAACTGCCCATCAGAGAGGACTCCTGGGTGAAGAAGAGCTGCTCGTTCTGAAGCATCCTGTGCTATCAAAAACCCTAAAAGGAAAAAAAAAACCCAAAAATAATTCCTCAGTGCTAACACATAGCATCTTAAAGATCAAATATTGATGAAGAACCTTGAAGATTGATGTATTATATTAGCATTCCTAACAAGTTACTTCTTTAAACAAATATCTTTTAAAAAAGCATCAACAATTAATTTAACCCTTATGTCTTCTATTTAAATGCTGGAAGCTAAGGTGACACACACTAGCAAAACAGAGATACTGCACACATGAATTAAGGAATCTTTCCTTCTACTACATGCCATTACACGACTAGGATGCCATATGTAAATTCATCTATATTCACTGGCTAAGTAAAACTTCTGAAATGTATTTTTAATGATCAGTGAGGTGCCATGCATAACCAAATAAATTATTTTCTCACTTTGCCACGATGACTCTTCACTAATGGCTTGCTTTCACCTATCTGTCTCAACATACTTGGTTTCTGCAACCTTCATGAAGTATTTACATGTGTATGTATGGAATACTTTCTTTGTCTATGAATATTCAATATGAAAAAATGCAAAAGTCTCTGAACTGGTTAGATTTCTTATCTATTTAGATAACACTGTGATGCAGCTGTATTTCCTCATCCCCTCAAAAGATAAAAAACGTTACCCTAGGTTTCTTTTTCTCCAGGCAAAACCCTCTGTTCTCATTTAACCAACTTCTTTCTCAGACTGGTGAAAAAGAAGAGGGAAGGGATCAAAGTAGAAAGACTGCATTCAGAGCACATAAAAATGGAGGCATCCATGCCCATGTAAAGTCTTTGGATCTACCTAACACATAAACATGCCCTCCCAACAGAGTTTCAGACTGTATTTCAGGTAATGATGCATAAATAACAGGTTGGCAGTATAACTACTCTCCTGCTGTTGAAACTCAAAAAGCATCTGTAAGCTTTCTTTTCCTCACCACTCAAGCAATAATCTCTTTCAACTGAAACTGTGGGTTCTCTCCATTTAGTTGGATACATTGAGTGTCAGATGACCTGGGGCCTTATCTCAAAGGTTGAAATTCATTTGTGCTGGTCTCATTCTGCCTGTGCATGAAGCACACTCTCCACAACACTTCTCTGCTTTCCCCTTTCCACCTCAAAAGAAGAGTTAGTGACATTGAATTAGTTATTGTGTCTACTCTTCCCAAAAGAGGAGCCAGACACTTTATGCACTACCCAAAAAATAAAGTTTTACAAGCCCAGTTAAATTTTACAAGTCAGTTAAATTTTCATATCTTAAGCATACAAAATCATACACAATTCTAAGTGTTTGACAAAGTGCTGATCTGGCCCTTGTAACTTTTAACTTTGCCTCCCTAAATTAATTAAAAACCTAATTTCTTTGAAGGCATATGTTCCTTTCCCAAAAAAGAAAAAATCATGCCATATGATTGAATTTTTTCCTCAGCTCTTCAAATTTTGAGAAGCTAAAAGAAGCCTTCTTCTGCCAGCTAACATGGGATCAAATGTTGCCAACTGCAGTGATTGAGGGGAAATATCATGAGCTTACTATTTTCTTCTTCAGCTTCTTGTGGTAACACTTTAAAGTCCAGGAACCAAGTTTCAATCCAAGCAAGTATAAAGGATATGATGGGCAGCACGTAGCCAAAAGCACCCTGTGAGAACAGCTAGAAAGAAAGAAAACATTACAAAAATTACCCTGAAGAATCTTGCTTTTAAGAAAACAACAAAGTAAAACAAACATTTGATTAGAATATATACCTGTGAAATAATTACTTTTGCTAATAAAAAGGCACTGGTCACTGCTGTTGTAAACTGAAAGAGACAGAACAGATAAACTAATAAATTGATTTAGTTTTTTATTTCTGCTATTATCTGTTAGTTGCAACTTTAAATATTTACTGACAACAGCAAGATCACATAGATTAATAAAATGTAACAAGCATGATACAATTAACTTAGTGTTATTAAAATAACCTCCTTAATAAAGATAACTTTTAATACAAACACCTCCAAACATTGATTTCCACATAGCAGATAGCATTTGTGTACAGTCTAAACTGCCTGAGTTATGTAAATTTATGTGTACTTTATTCATCAAGTCCCTTAAAAAAACCCCAACTATTTATGTATTTGGGAAAAAAGCAAACAGCAGTTGTTCCAAATGCTTTTCACTACCATCCAAGTCAAAATATTCATCTCAAACAACAAAACAACTTTGTGGGGTTAAATTGAAATAAATATTTCCATTCATGAAGTAATATTTTGAAAAATTTATTTCTTTGAACACTTGATATTCCCTGATATATTTTTAAAAAATGGCAGGCTGGATAAAACATCTAAAAAAACCCCAAAACCTGAAAAAGCAGTGAACAAGTACTGTTCACAGAAGCAAGGCCTCTATATCTTCTAGTGCATTTGGGTCCAGCAATTCTTTAAATAACAGCAGAACCTAACTAACTTCTGTCAATCACAGGTAGGATGTTAAGATTAAAGGCTTTGGCAAAACCTTCAGTGAAGCTTTATGTATCTAATTATTTGCTACCATGATGGGTTCACTCTCATCACCTCACAAACAAAGGCTTAAGGATTAAGAAGTACTCTAAAGCTACACAACTAAGAGCAAGGACTTTTAGAGGCATGCATTTAAATATAAGCACAATCAGAGCAGCTATTATTTTGTATGTGTTTGTGCCATGCTAGTAACACAACCTGTAAAAATCATGGCATGTAATCTCAGAGTACTAAGCAAACTGCATGCTACTCACTTGAAGAAAGTTACACATGAACATGTTCGACATGCACTACCACAGTGTAAGGAAAAAAAAAAAAAGTCTGATTTACACAGCACTAAGCCAGCAGCACACCTATTGTATTACAATCTATAGTATTGAACTGGTGGAAGCATGAATTTTACTCCAAATTTTGCTTTCTTTGTCATTCACACAGTACAGCTGCATTAAAGATATTGGCTTCAATGCACTGTGGTTGCCTACAGTTCTCAAGAACCTCCTTTTTAAGAAGGGATGCATATTCAACATTTTTTATTGGAGCATGAAGCAATACAGGTGCTAGTGTTCAATGGGTAGAACCTAAAACTTTAAAAAGTAAGAATGTGGGAGTTAATGGACACCTGGATCTCTGGTACAATAATGCCAATTCTTGTTTTTGAAGAAGGTTCACTGTTTCAAATGCAAATATATTTCCAACATTAAGTAACAAATCAGAGGTAACAAGCAGTTATGACTAGCCATCCATACTGGATTAAACATAAATCTTCAATGTGTATTAACATGATACCTAATAAGAACCACACCCACTGTGTTAATAAATTCTTGCCTTTAGGCTGAAAATCTTTCAGAAAACAAGTTTTTAATTTGTTACTGCACAACAAATTTTTGTGTATACCATCAAGATGATTCTTAACAAACAAGTGTTAAGAGGCATCTAAAATCTTGTCTGTTTAATCCATTCTAGGAAAAACTCCATTACGCTTGGCTACTACTCACAGCTATTGCCCACCAATGGCGCAGTCTGCACATTGCATATGCAAGTATTAACACCTTAAACCGAAAGACTGCCAGTAGCTATAGAGAGAGGAAAAAATATTGGTTGGTTAATTCAGAACACAGAAGAACCACAATATTCTCAGCTCACTGAAAATACTAACTGCTTACAAAGCAACTTAAAACAAGTCTAAGTTCTGTTACCAAGAAATAAATTTGAATGCATCCTTATAAAACAGAAATAGAAGGCAATTTCCCATTTGTGAAGCAACATCCACACGCCTATGCAGGCTCAAGTATGCAAGTATGTGCAATTCCACAAATTAGTTAGAAACATAAGAAAGCTATACAAAGTATGTTCATGATCATTTTACCTGACTGGAATCTAAACAGTTAAATTTGGATGCAGTTAATCCAGCAAATACCTTGAGCATCACTGTGCATCTCACTGATCTTAGTGGTCTGCTACTATACTTCTAGTATTTCTTGAAATATTAACATTGCAACAATCAATTATCCTTTATGTAGGTGCCTGCAATAGGAAGCCATTCTATTTTGCAGTAGAGAAAGGTAAGTTATTGTATTTCTAGCCCATAAAATTAAATCAATAGCAGACAGACAAGATCTCTGAATCAGGGACCCCGACCTTCAACTTCCCTGTTTAATTTTTGATATTAGATTGTCTCCAACTTGTTTTAAAAGATGCGTTCAGAATCGAAAAAATGTGAAACAAATGCTTAAAAATGAAGAGAAGTTAAAGACAGCCGTGGCCAAAGGTATGATAAGCCCACTTAATCTTATGCAAATGTGTAGTAGAAACAGGAAATTCTGTAAAAGCCCACAAATAATTTTGCAAATTTTAATGTTCTAATCCCTTCCCAGGGAATAAAAGTCTGTTATTTTGCATTATATGTTCTTAACCCTTGGTTAAACTACGGGATAAAATAACTTCCAGAGCATCAACATTTACAGATAACATTTTTTGCCTTCTGCAGCATGATTTATCATGCAGAACCTGCCAGCAAAACAATGAGAAAGGGAGAAGTAGCATAGTTTGCTAGCTTATAAAATTTTTGAATCCAGTACGTAAGTTTATTTGACACAGCAAATGTCCAATGCAGAAGTAAGGATGGATTTTTACACCAGTTTCAAAGAGACATTCTGGATATGGTCATCAGTATAAAATGACTGATACCAAACCAAGTCATCTCTGCAAGGCAAACAAGATCTGGTAGAATTAACAATCTTGCCCTTTAGAAGAACTGTAATGAAACACCTTTTACTTGAGCGATGCAGTGCAAAATGCATTGCAACTACAGAGCTATAGCTTTGCTTAAAGAAAGAAATTTCCTAATGCACTAGAGTTCCTCTTATGTGCCTAAGCTACTTCCCCATAGTACAGGAGAATCCTACTTCAGGTCCACTCTTTTTACTGTTGGAGTGAAAACACAACTCTGAAAAAACCTGCCCTGTGCAGGCCACCCGGGGAACAAGTCTTCCTCATTGCAGCCACCTTATGCCCAAGGAAGGATGAAAACATCGGTTTAAGCAAAATTATTTTAGAGCTGGAAGGCTCTGGGTCTTGTCTTCTTAATGAATTACCTTATGTTACATCAGACTCACATTCTTGACTGGGTTTTCCATCTGCTTTTCCATGCACCCCAAAGCTAAAGATGCAAATTAATTGGCCCTAAGCATTTCCATCCAAAGGCTCCATGAGCCTGCTGCAAGAGCAGGACTGGGCAACCCCTAGATGGGTGAAATTTGGCACAAGCCCTTCTGGTTTAAATTATAGAGAAAAGATCAACCCTTTCACAAGACTCAAACTAGGAAACATCTGTGGAAGGAAGAGTACTTTTGCTGCTCCTTTTTCTTTGTTTAAGAACACTTACAAATATATCAAAATATGAGGAAGAGTAGTCATAATGTAGGACTTCTTTCTCTAAGGTAGTCTCAATGCCTCCTTTTACCTACAAAGGAACAACAACACACACAGCTTCAGAAAACAAAATACACACAAATATGAAGGGTAAAACTAATAATTCCCTAATAATTCCTGCTGATATACAAAAAGATCATTAAACTAAATACAGAAGAGCTGTCTGCCAAGAATGATAATGTCAAGACTATTGTTGTTATTTGTTTTTCATGATTACATAGACTTTTCAAAGTGAAAACATTTAGTATCATCATCCTTAGCCTAGGCAAGCTACATTCCAGGCTGTCCCAAAATAAAAGCAAACAAGTTGTTGAGGGAGGAAGAAATGATTAAATGTTACAGTCTGTTACACAAACTCACAAAGTATTTTATGTCTTTTAAGAGGATCAAAACAGCTGATCAAAAAGCCAACCATAACCCAGTTCTAGTTAGTCACATGTTAGCAAATAGGAAACAGAACAGAAACTGAATTCATGCTTCAGATCTTTTCCTTATCAGCCCTCACACCATTTGTTAAGAAAGCTGAGCAAAGAGATCCACAGTAAAAAAACCAGAAGCTACAACTATGAGACTAATCTCCCACAAATAACTAACATTCAAGTTTAATTCTTACATTTGCTGATGAGATTCAAAATTACACCTTCCTTAACCACCATGTTTCTTTCCAGTGGAAGGATTCTACTGTTCAAATAGGCCTCATAAGAATATAATTTCAGGTGTATTGGGTCAGAGAATGAGAGGAGTATCTATCTTAGTTGAAAATTAAAAACCTCACTATTGTTTTTAATATGAAATTCCATAATTAAGCACTGCATGAAATAGTTACGTAAAACAACACCAACAGAAGGCTTTAATATTGAGTTCAACTACTGTCATCTTTTTAAGGAAAGGAGCTACTAAAGCACGTCAACAACATATGCTCACCATCTCAAAGCAATGCAGTCTACACACTTCCACACTTTTCCAACTATACTGCTGGACAGTGTTTTCCTGAGACTAGTCATTCAAACTCCAAATTTCTTCTATTTCTTCTCCTCTCCCTCTCCTCTATGGCTACCTGACAAACAACTTTCTAAATACAGTTTTCCCTTGGTTGCTCTACTGCATCAGGTGTGATTATCTTTTTCCAGCATAAATAAGGAAGATCAACTTCCCCCACTCCAAGTTGTTCATCACCGTGTGAGCAGCATGTTAACGTAAGGATAAACAGAGAACCATGGAAGTCTTGATTTTTGCTCAAAATGCCATGGAGCCACCCCGTGAAGCATTTAACAATAAACTACACTACACCTAAGGAAACTGGATAATGGCAACAAAGTGAAAACAATATTTACAGGAACTCGCATAGCAATTCTGACCCATTACTTATGTACCAATGACAAACATTTCTTGCTGACACGTGGAAGTATAGGACACCGATTCATAATATGTTGTCCTGAAAATACAGCTTTTCACAAAGAAAACGGCTATGATCTTGAGGTCCCTTGATGGTGTAGCATTCAAAATAAAACATGATGAGTTGGTAGCATTTTCTATTCAGAGTCTTCAATATTCTGAGAGCACTCACGTGAAAATCTGTACTCTGAAACCTCAACAAGAAATATAAACCCACTCTGTTCCTCTTACTTGTACAAGCTGTTGAGAAACTGGCCTAAAAAAAGAACTGCCTCAGAACAGTATGCTACAACCATTTTTCCACCAAGAGAGGAAACAGAAATTCTGGCCCCAAAATTACGTCATTCAGGCGAGCAAAATCTGCTTTTTCGAACTAAATCAGAACGAGTATTTTTCACTGCATCAACGAACTATTGAACAGTCAGCTCCTGAAGCTTCATAATGTCAAATTAATAACCTCAGTTATTAATCTAGTAAAGGAATGCTGACAAAAAATATTTACTCAAGATCTTTCTTGTCTAGAAAAGGGATTCCTCCCTAGTGCGTCCTTTCTTAAATGCAAACTTTAGATTAAAGCTTAAAACCCAGCTCAAGAACTAGGATGCTACTTATGAAATAACAACAAATGAGCTATCCTATTGCTTTCCGGAAATTTCAGGAGAAGAGCCTCATTTTCCAGATTACAATTGGTGGAGTTAAAAGGTGGGAGTTTATGTTGTTTAAATGCACCCTGCCATTCATAATGTATAACACATGAAGTTTACATCAAAGAAAGTACATCACAACAAAAGAAAGGTTTTGGCTGTTGGAAGTCTTTTCAGGGACTAACACCTCAGTGAAATATCACTGACCTAAAGTTACTCAGAAGGCAAAGTCTTGAATCCTGTTAAAATTCACATTTCTTGCTAAATTCAAAGATGTACAGCAACATTTTTGCTTATTTGATGCCTGAAGAGTTCCCTGGATTTCCAAGGTTTCTTTCAGCATGGTTCACAGACTACAGGAACATCTAAAGGTTTCACGATAAGATAAACATGTGTCCTAATGAATAGAAGTAGATGCAGTTGAGTAGATACTGTGTTCATGGAAGCTTAAAGTAACAAGCAGCTTCGACTTAAATAGATACAAATAACATAATTTTGCATAGAAAGGAGCAACTTATTAACCATTTCTGAAGTGAATAAATACTTAATATAATGCCTAAGGGTAGGTACCAAAAAGACGACTCACATTTAATTCTATTATCCACAGTAAGGTTATGAATAAGAGATCAAATGTAACAAACAAACAGAAAGTCCTTCTGACATCTGATATGCCTTTCTTCTCCCTGCCTTCATATGACTCAATCCTTGCCATCAGCTGCGTGGGGTTGATGGAGTGGACATCCCGCAAGGGAGGACAAGATTCCACGCTGCTACTGTGAGCATTTTCTGCATCAGCTGGGACCCAATTCATCCTGAGTTTGCTCAGAGTGGTCTTCTTCCAGTTTCACCATCACTAGAAGGCTGATCCATACAGGAAGAATTTCTAAACAAACAAACAAAACCAAACCGCATTAGTCACCAAACCTCCATAATTCCAAGAGGTATTTTCACCTCACAATGTCAGTTCTCTTTTTGCTAAATTGATGACTAGGAGAATTAAGCAGGTTGGCCCTAGAAATTGTTTCTAACACAGCATCTAGTTCCTCTTCATCTCTCAGAAGATTTGTGAAGCAAGAGAATTAATGTTCAATTAGACCGTTTGCAATAAGGGAGCACTGTCTAGATTTAAAAGGGTCATTTCTCCATGTTGTTAGAGTGAGATCATTGAATAGAATGAATAAAAAGCATGATGCTGTGCATCTTGAAGGTTTTCAATAGTGATTTAAATGCTCTCAATAAATAGGAAGACAATTTAAAGGAACTTCCACATATGATTCCTGAAAAATGGCAGTGTTAGCACATCCAGAGCTGCCACAAACAAAAGATTAAAAGTCCATTAAAATCCCCAAATAGTGTAGTAATCATTCTATAAAGCATATACACTGCTGTTAGCTGTGTAAATTCAGCTGCTATAGCAACTTACATTGCCATGAAAAAAGTGTGTGTAACCAGTGGTTAAAGGTAATGCAATTATTCTAAGTCTCTTCTGAATACAAGGCTTTTAAAAGAAGTTTCAGGCTGAATTTCCTATAAAACTGGAGCAGTTTGATGCATGATTCACTTGAATCCTCTGTGAGAAAATTTGTCCAATTAAAGCTTCTAGAAAGGGCAGGCTCAGAAGGTTACAAAACTTTCATGGAAACACACAGAAAATTTAATTTTATGCAAAATGCTCAGAAGATTAAACTATACATCCTCCAGTACAAATCACATCAGACAAGGTTTTCTAACACTGGGGGAATAGCTTTTTGAAATTCAAGAACAAAACTTTGCTTCCTGCTGTGTGAATTGTTTTACAGTAAATGGCAAGAGATAGAGAAATTCTTCCCATTCCTGTCTTTCAACAGTGTTTCAACTCCAAGGGTGCAAGGGCACAGTCAAAGCCCAACAGGGGATCTGTAACACATCACTAAGCAAACACAAGGGAGGATACAAGGACATGGGAAAAGTAAAGGTGGTGTGGGGAGCTGCCACACATCACAGCTGAGGAAGACACAGGCCAGCCAGGGATGGTCAATGTCTACGTCAAGTCACACAGAACAGCCTTCAGGGGTTCAAAGCACTAGGCAAGGGTGGACAAGCACAATGCATCCTTAAATCTTCCTTCTTTGTTTCCACAGCAGCTGCCTGAAACATGGCTGGCAAAGGGCTGTAGAGGAGGGAGACATACGTGGTGTGTGTTTGGTCAGGTGTCTTGAGCTCTACAGTGAACTTTGGGCCGCCTGAACCTGAGGGCGTGAGCAGAATCGCTGCACCCCAGTGCTGTAAACAGCACTTGCTCTGTACTGAAAACCCTCACACTAAAGTGCCCTGCTACGTAACAGCAGGCCATAGGAAAATGTTTGGGATGAGATATAAACCTCAGATCAGCCCATCAATGGCCATAATTAAAAAGAAAAGAAAAAGACAAGTCAACACCTGAACCTCCAAAAAAATTCCCACCTACATTGGCTAAAATATTTATTTTATTTTGATGTGGCACTCAGTGCCAATTATATAGGAAGTTGTTACTTCCAGTCTGGATTATTGCTAGATATAGCAAAGTATGGGAATGCAATTAGTACAGCCAGAGCTAATTGTTTTAGGATGTGCTAGTTCAGCATCCATTTGCCTCTGCAAAGAGAAAAGCATGGCCTTAAAATGCACTGGCTACCAGTTTGGTTTCAAGTGACTCAAAATGTCATTCACCTTATAAACTCCACATACTCTGAAATCCTTGCTACTGACAGACTGGTTTTTGCCTCAAAGCCCTGTGGACAGGGGATATTCACAGTAAGGGAATTTGTCTCTAGCCTTGCTCTGCCTGCTGATCCATCAGATCCATGTTTGGACACATGGCAGGGCCTCTCTCATCACACTAAGCCGGCATCAAAATGTTGTGATTCTTTAACTGAACAGACATAGCTTGGCAGCTTTCTGCACTCACTGCAACAGCTCTGTGAACTGATTAATCACCAAGTGTGTGCTAGAGGATTGTTTCCCATAGTTTCTTTCATTAATTAAAATTAAAAGTTCCTTTGTACCTGAATGACATAATCAGCCATTTCGTAACACCAGCATTCTCAGATGGTTTCAGGTGGGTGCACAAAAAAATCTTAAGTTCTTCCTGTCAGCTGTCTTACAGGCACGTAGGGACTGTTAAAAAGCAGCACTGCCCTTTTAGCGTTAGACTATGGTGACTTGGCCAGCCACTTTCATACCCATCTCAGCATTACCAGCAACAACATTTCTCCTCCCTTGCACTTCCAAAGCACCAATCATGCCCCATCTCTCTCACCCATTACAAGTTTGCAGCAGGAGTGAGCTCTGCTCTTCCCTTGGCTCCATTTCTCCAGGGGTTCTTGCTTGTGCAAAACAGCCTGTGCTTGGAAGGGCTCCAGGCTTGCAGCCTCATGAGCAGATGCCACTTTTCAGCACTCCATGTGGGCAATACAAGTACCACGCAGGCACAGGAGTGCTTTTCATGCATCCCTGGCCAAGAAACTCAGTGGTGGAACAAGTTTAGGAAGGCAAAAGAGGTGTTTGTCATTGAGATGTGTCATACTTTAAAAAATACCACACAATTCTTTTGCATGTGACTGTTACTGATCCTTATTCTTGCTCTGCAGGAAACAGGGACTGCTCGACCTCTATTCATACTGTCACATTATTTGAATTTCTGTATCCAAATTGACACATTACATTGATTATTGTTCTTTCTAAAAAACAAAATAATTTAGAATCAGAGAAAGAAAAGTGATTATAAACTGGGTGTGAGAATGTTTGGGATTTGGGTTTTTGAAAGCCAAAACGCAAATTCCGACAGAAAAAAATTCATTATCAAATAATGAGAGAAAATCACATTCTTACAACTTTTGAGGTTTTTTTTCCTGGAAAGAACCTTCTTCGTGCATCAGTCAGTTATCTACTTTCCTGTCTCTGGTAAAGGTTAATACTTTATAGATAATTTTCAGGGTTTTTTCAGTATTAGTTACATATTTTCAAGACTGTTTTATCATCTGTGGGTTGACCCAGTGTCTGCCTCTGATTTGAAGGAGACTGGGTTCACCTGGCACCCCTTCTTTTGGCTCCAGGCAGTCCCACTGCTTGGGTTATTCTATATGGCAGGCTCCAGGAAGGATGTGTGGTCAAAACAAATATGTCCTATGAAGGAATGGTGTTTACAGACCATCATGTTCACTCTGTCCAGAGAGCCTGGGTGAAGGACACTCACCAGGAAGATAAACAGCCCGTAATTCATAATATTCCAAGAAAATTTATGGGCAAACTTGCTTGGAGAGATGGAGTTCATAGCAACTGTGTTGGACACAAATTGTGCCATTAACTCCTTGCCACAAGACCATGAGTGAGACAGAAATCTGTTTTCCCCATGCAGTCTGTATTGGTTTGGCACGGCCTGGTTTTATGTAGCAGGGGGGCCACAAAGATGGCTTCTGTGAGGAAGCTGCTGGAAGCTTCCACCATGGCTGGCAGAGCCAATGGCTGCTGGCTCTGAAGATGGACATGCTGCTGGCCAAAACTGGGCCAATGAGAGAGGTTGGTAACGCCTCTCTGGTGACATATTTAAGAAGAAAATCAAAACAAAGTCACAAGATTTTGGATTCCAGTCAGAGAAGAGGAGGAGGTGAGAACATGTGATGGAAACAACATGGTGACACCAAGGTCAGTGGAGAAGGAGGGGGAGGAGGTGCTCCAGGCACTGGAGCTGAGGTTCCTCTGCAGGCCATGATGCAGACCATGGTGAAGCAGCTGTGCCCCTCCAGCCCATGGGGATCCACGGGGGATGCAGAGATCCACCCACAGCCCATGGGGATCCAGAGGGGACGCAGAGATCCACCTGCAGCCCATGGGGGAGGTGCCCGTGCCAGAGCAGGTGGATGCCTGGAGGAGGCTGTGATCCAGTGGAAGACCCGGTGGAGAGAGAGGGCCCTGCTTCCAGGCTGGAGCAGCCTGGCCTTGGAGGACTGCACCCCGTGGAAAGAGCGAGTCCCACATTGCAGCAGTTTTGGGAGCACTGTGTGCCCGTGGGAGGGGCTCACGCTGCAGCATGGGCAGTGTGGCTGCTGCTCGTGAGAGTGGACCCACATCGGAGAGGTTCATGGAGAATTGTCTCCCGTGGGAGGAATCCCACAGTCTCACAGGGGAAGACTCCTCTTCCGGAGCAGCTGAGGGAAATCTCAGTGATGGGCTGACCAAACCCCCATACCCTGTCTCCCTGTGCTGTCGGTGGGAAGGAGGGAGGAGCTGGGCAGGAGAAGGTGTTCTAAGGGCTTATTTCACTTCTCATTATCCTCCTCTGATTCTCTTAGTAATAAATTCACTTTGCAACTTAAGTTGAGCCTGTTTCACCCTTGAAGTGTTTCTCACGGTCCTTAACTCATGGAGCCTTCGCAAACATTTTTTTCCTTTTCCCTCCTCTGCCCAGCTGTGGCAGGGGAGGGTGAACGAGCGGCTCTCGTGGGTGCCTGGTGTCGGGCCAGTGGCAAACCACGATACAGCCCCACTAGCAAATGGCTCTCCACAAGATGTAAGGGATTTGCAATGTTCTGTAGCTCTCTGACTTTCCTTTGCCAGACTTCAAGTGATGTTTTTTCAAGCTAAACTGAAGATTGCATTAACCTGCTCCTGGCTACACCTGCACATTGTGATAATGCTTGTGAACATCTGTTCTGAAACAGAGTGAGAAAAATAAAATCCTGTTTCCAGTTATATCTCTTGTGTTACGTGTCTTTGAAAGTGTTTTTGAAGCTAAAAAAACCCTGGAATTTCAGGCAAATGAGTCTTATTGTTATTTGACTCATCATGAATGCAGAATAGAATATTCAGTTGAAAGGGACAGAAAACAGTCACCTTATCCAACTGCCTGACCACTTCAGGTCTGACCAAAAGTTTAAGTATGGCATTAAAGGCAATGCCCAAATGCCTCTTAAACACTGACAGGCTTGGCGCATCAACCCGTTCTCAAAGAAGACTCTTTCATGGTTTGACAACCCTCTTGGTAAAGAAATGTTTCCTCGTGTCAAGTCGGAACTTGCCCTGATGGATGCAGCTTTCAGCCATTCTCACATGCCCTGGTACTGAGTCCCACTGGGAAGAGATCAGCAACTTCCCTCTTCACCACCTCAGGAAGCTGCAGAGAACAGTGTGGTCACCCCTCAGCCTCCTTCTCTCCAAACTAGATGAACCCTCTATCTTCAGTTACTTCTCACAGGGCATTACTTCTAGCCCTTTCACCAGCTTCAGTGCCCTCCTCTTGGACACATTTAAGGACCTTCACACCTTTGTTAAATTTTGGAATCCAGAAGTGCACACAGTACTCAAAATGAAGTTGCAGCACTGCTAAACAGAGTGGGATGATCACCCCTTTTGACCAGCTGGTTGTGCTGTATTTGAAGGTTTGCCACTGCTGACTTTGAGCCTGCTGTCAGCCAGCATCCCCAGACCCATTTCTGTGGGGCTGCTCTCCAGCCATGCCTCTCCCAATTTGTACTTGTGGAAGGTTCTGCTCTATCCCAGGTGCAGAGTCCGGCATTTGTTCTTGTTCAGTTTCATGCCACTGATGATTGTTCAGCACTCCAATCCATCCATATCCCTCCACAAGGCCTCTTGTCTCGCAAAAGTGTCAACAGCACCTGCCACTTCAGCATCATCAGCAAACTTGCTAATAGTGCACTTGACTCCTGCCTCCAATCATTGATAAAAATTTTGAGCAGAACTGGCCTCGGGATTGAGCCCTGAGGAACACCACTGGTGACCGGTCTCCAGCCAGGTGTAGCCCCATCCTCTACAACCCTTTGAGCCCTGCCCTTCAGCCAGTTCTTCCAGCACACCACCACCCTGCTCACTTCACAGTCAGACTTGTCCAGAAGGATGCTGGGAGGGACAATATCAAAAGCCTTAACAAAATCCAGAAAAATCATATTCACCACCTTCCCTTCATCTACTAAGCAGGTGAAATGACAGAATCTACAAGCTTACTGAAGTGTCAAAACACTTAAGAGGGAAATAAAACTTCTGAAACAAGAATCCACATCAGTATATTTGTGATATACTTTCTCCTTATTTCCACTGATTTCAAGAGATGTAATATTTTAATGTTTTTTCTTTCTTTTCTTCATAACTGTATATATCCACTCAACTACCACTAAAATATTTAGCTAAGTAAGTTTTCTATGCTGACCCATTCAAAGTCATAGATAACAGTGGCATAATTTTCCTGGAAAGAAAACCCCGAAGTTTCCATCTATTTAAATAAAAATAAAGAATTAAAATAAAGGTGTGTTTTGCTTGCTTTTTTTTTTTTTTTTTAACCCTTAATTGTTATGGCCATAACTCAAACTTCCAAACAGAGAATTAAATTCTCAAACGTCCTAGTGAAATACGGATTTTACACTTATTAATAGTATTAACTAGTATAATATGTGAAAAGTAAAGGAATTTAAATTATCAGGCTTAGGACTGAAGTCCTTCCCTGCCTTCAAAGTCTAATAAAGACTTTAGCAATACAATGGTGAGAGCTTGCCCATGATTTTAGGTTACATTTACAATTAACATCATTATCTTCATTCATACTGACAGAAGCAGATGGCACACACTGCATGTGTAATTTCACACTTAGAGATGCAAGATCAGAGCGCTACTTCTCTTTTCTACCGTTATTCTACCCCTATTCTTCCAGTCTATTATCCTTGGGTAAAATTATTTTTTGTTTACTGTATTACTGTATCATACATGAGCAACAGCACCATATATGATACGTTTTTCTTTCCAAGATAAAAAAAAAAAAAAGACACAGCAGAATTTAACTGAGAAGAGATAATAAATGTGATTAAAAAAGAAAAATAAAGAAACAAACAAACAAACAAAAAGGCTTACTCAAAGGCTACCAACAGCTCAGCAAAACCGAGACTTTAAGTGTCACATGGAGGCAAGTTGGAAAAGGCAATGCTAGTTTAGGTTAAAATATCAGAGAAGTCATGTTTGCATAAAGTAACTAGGCACACAATGTAACATTGTGTCACAACTGCTGTTGAAACACACTGAATACCTAGGATACTTATTATATGTGTCCTGACAACACTAAATACAGCCCAAAAATTACCACCATAAACAGCTTTTCTGTGAATGTTAAAAAATCATCTGAAAATATTTCTTCTTTCCAATGAGTAAAATAGGATGACATGGCCACTATAGCAGCCGAGATGCTCAAGTACTGTGAAAACTACAGGGTAGTAGAAAAGCTGACACTGAAAGAGCAGCAATTTTCACTCATAATGAAAATAAAAAATAAAGCATTTCCTTGCTAAAAACTTTCCTCATAGGGAGACAAATAAAACATGCCAGTTCCTTACCAAAGGAGTTATTTTCTGATAAGAGGGCTGACATTTCTGCTTACACTACCTGCTATTCTGTAGGAACACACTACATGGCACAGATAAACCCAAAATTTCTCACAAGAACAGAGCTTAATACAGTAACTGCTGCAATTATAACACTAACATTCACATATTTAAATTACACTTAAAGACAGTTTCAGACAATTTTAACATACCTAAAGGAAAATGGTTTGAACCACTGTTTGCTCTTTCACCATCATGAAGCCCAACTTCATTCTTTATCTAGGCATAGACACAAATTACCCTAGCCAACACCTTGGACAGAACATACAATTATCTGTAAAGACTGCTTTGGTACACTCCATACTGGAAGTCCAAGAAACGGAGAGTTTCTGGTATAAAGCTGTATTAACCTGCAGGAGAACGAGTAGAATTCTCTCAATGTGTTTTCAATCTTGATTAAGAGCCAACAGAGATAAAATCAATTTCTATGAAGATGAAGTAATGCTGATTATAAATCAGGGGGGAAAAAAATTCCCAAAGAGCTGGAGACTGCCTCCAAAGCTTACTTGGACACGTTTTTTACACTGTTTTCTACTATAAATGAACAAACCCCACTCTGCTGACATACTCTGTCCCGCTTCTGTTTATATAACTGCAAGAACTAATTTTCCTGAAATCCACTTGTAGCAGATACATTACTAGTGACCTGATAGTCGTTGCTCCTATTCCTGAAGGGCACTTAAAATCCCTTCCAATCTGCACTCATTCTGTCTCTAGCTGTAACACATCATTGCCTCATTCAATGCCTTTAAAAACAGTCTGAAGCACTGTTCTGTTCAAAACAAATATTCCTTCATGAACATGAAGGAATATTAAAAAAAAAACAAACCAAAACACCACCAACAAAAAAACCCCAAACCTGGGCCAGACACTTTAATCAAAATAAGACTGAAAAATTCAAACTGATGCACACCCACAAAATTCCCCAAACATAAGCAGAAGATACTGTCGAGTGCTTTGGCAATGGTCTAGCTTTTCAATTAAGCAATACAGCAGGAATTACAAGTTACAAATATGTAACACATTTAAAGACTGGGAAGGTTTCCCACTGGAGGGAAAGGGCAAGAATTACCAGCATACAGGAGAGAGCACCTTACAAAGAGTTTGGCTTTATCTGGTTGTTCAGAACTAGAGTAGCTCTGCTTTACCCTGAAGTAGCAGCTCTTACCTTACATAACTTGTCCCTGTAAAAACAAAACCGAAACGATAAACCACCAGTTTCCTTGAGAAAACTGTTTCCCCAATTTCCTGTGCTCTAATGGTGACCTAGTAAAAGTAACAGGGCAGTTGCACACATTTTTCTCAGACCACTGAAACATGAAAAGGAGAAAGAAAAAAAAGGAAATACTTTTTTTTAGGTTAGTAGAGCATCTGAGGAAACAGCAGTGTCACCTTTCTCCATTCCAAGAGTGAGACACATAGATTCAGAAAGTCAAATCAAAGTGTCCCAACCTTGGACTAGTTTTCCCTGCAGCTGAAGAATCTCTGCTACTGAGCCATGTCCTGCAAAACACTATTGTCCTTTTCCAAACACTTCATTTCTTGTTCTACAAGAGCTAAGAAAAATAGCAGAGTAAACAGCTTGTAAATTTGGCATCAGCATTGTCCTTACTTTTATCTCCATCGTCTCTTCCCCTCTGGACTCCTATTTAACAGCATATCCCAGACTTTTACTTTTAAAATGGATTCAAACCAGACATGTGAAAGAGCATGTGAAACAACAGCTCTTCAGAGTTATCCCCACCTGGAGCACTACATCCAACTCTGGGGCCCACAGCATCAGAAGGATGAAGATCTGCTGGAGCAAATCAGCTTCAGAAGCTGAAGACAAGCTGAGTGAGTTGGGGTTGTCAGCCTGGAGAAGAGAAGGCTCCGGGAACATCTTAGAGCACTTTCCAGTACCTAAAGGGGGCCTACAAAAGAGCTGGAGAGGGGATTTTTACAAGGGCATGGAGTGACAGGACAAGGGGGAAATGGACTTATATTGAAAGCAGGCAGTTTTAGACTGCATATTAGGAAAAAGTTGTTTACTGTGAGGGTGGTAGGACACTGGAACAGGTTGCCCAGAGAAGTTGTGGGTGCCCCATACCTAGAAGTGCTCAAGGCCAGGTTGGATAGGGTTTGCAACCACCTGGTTCTAGTGGAACATGTCTCTGCCCGTGGCAGTGGGATTGCAACTAGATGGTCTCTTGAGGTCCTTCCAACCCAAAACATTCTATGATTTTATGACTCCGAAAATATTCTGTGCTGAATTCATGACACACTTGAAAACACACTTGCCAGAACTCAAAATGTGTAGAGTTCAGATTTTGTTTAATCAAGAGTATGATCTTAAATCACAGAATCACCTGAGTTGGAAGGACCCACAAGGGTCATCAAGTCCAACTCTTAAATGAATGGCCCATACAGGGATCAAACCTGCAACCCTGGCATTATTAGAACCATGCTCTAAACAACTGAGCTAATATGCAACTATATTCTATTTCAGGAAAATACTAAAAACTAACAAAAAAGGATGCACCATAACATGTTCCAAAGGTCTGCCTCAGATCTCAGCTGCAGTCAAGATACTTAAGCATTGCAAACTACAAAACTGAATTCTGTGCACGTGATCACTGTTAGGTCCTTAGAGAGAGAAAGTATCCCAGTTATAGAACTGACAATATACCATCCCATTTACAACCAATATATTCCAACTGATAGTATTCACTTCATAGAATCAGAGAATGCTAAGGGATTGGAATGGACCTTGAAGATCATCCAGTCCCAACTCTTATTTAATTAATTATCAAACCAAAACTATAGTTTTCTTAAAAATAACATAACCTTTTTATTTGGTTTAAATGTTCTGGAGTAATCTTACCAAAGACCTGGAACTACGTCAGGATTTTAAGGTTTAATGCAGTCAGTTCCCCACAGTTATATTAACACGTGTACGCAGTATTTTTGTATGTTTTATGTATCCATACACATTCTAGTCACAAGCAATGCCTGCATGCAATAAAAAATATTAAAAAAAAAAAGATGCTAATGATTTCTTGCAAAAGCTGGGAGGGAGAGGTGGACATAAAGGGGAAGTGATACAAAGATAGAGGAAAGACAGTTAAAAAACCTCAAACGAATCTGGTATTAACTCTTCTTGACATCTGTTACCTGCTCTCTGAAGCTGACTTTGTACCCACCCAACACCAGCTCACAGAAATGAAGATTTCATGGCAAACTTTCTCCACCAAGCACTAAATAAGCAATAAGGGCTTAATATCCATCCAGTTTCTCAGACTTAACTGTGGGCCAAGGAAACCATTTAGATATCAAAACCATACCTATTTTATCACACCAGCATTTCTCTAAGTACAGACCACAATTTTTTAAAGAGGCCAAAGATCTCACTGATTGCCTCAAACATCAAGCACGATACTGGTTTATAACGCTGACTACTCCTACACATTTGTTTGTTTTTTTCCCAGATCAACAACAAACATATGCCCCAGGGCTGCTAGCCAGATACTACTTGGACAAGAAGAGCTATTCTTTTGCTAGCACAGAATTGTGGGACTCTTCCTGAAATAGATCAGTCACTTTATGTATTAGAGAGAAACACTCAGGATTCTGTCACTCCCTTAAAAACTATTCCACAAAATGGTGCAAAAGTTTACTCCAGGCAAACAACCCCTGAAAATTCTTCAGAGCTCTTAAAGAGAACAGCTCTTCAAGAAGCCGACAACCATTTCACAATACAGGATAAACGTTTGTAAGATTTTTTCACTCTTAACTCCTTTTTTATAGGTCTTGAAGGTGCTTCAAAACAAAAGGAAGTATCAGGTTTTACATTTTACCTCAATTTTTCTTCTTAAAAGACATTGTAAGGAATCAATTACCTAGTCCAAGCAGCATCAAGTTCTAGCAAAGACCTACATCTGAACTTTCAGAAGAAAAGACTCATTTTAACACACCTCCACATAATTTATCTAATTTTTCTGTCAGTGCAAGATAGAAATTAACTCCTGATGTCTGAAGTGATGATATTTTAGGGCTTCAGCTGATGACTGAGTAACTGAACTTAATATGAAAAGCATACCGTCATTACAAGATATTCAGTTCGTTCTTTTTGGTTTTAAGATTACTTTTTTCAATTTTTCATTTTTAATTCTACTCCTAGCTGAATTTAAGTCAGCAAGGCAGAGAGGTAATGTACAAGTTGTCTTTTCACACAGTTGCTAACGATTCCAAATTAAGACCAGATATTTAGCACATACAGTTAAATTAGAGAATGTTTAACAAGCAACAAATCTGTGATCCTTTAAAGTGACTCATCTGAGTTGCTGGATGCTGCTACCTAACCATGAGAAATCACAGGCCCTGCTGTCACAAGTCTGATTTACCATTACTATGTCATCAATATCTTCTGCAAAATCACTGGTAATATTGTGCATGCTGACTTAATTCACTGAGTGAAATCCATTAGTTGTACTTACTAGAAACTAGGTTTGGCCCTGTAAAACATTACAACAAAGATGTTTTAATAACTGTATGTTTGACTAGGATGCTCTGACAAAGTTTAAAATTGTAAAGTCTAAATACATTCTTTCTCATGAATGAAGGCCTAGGACAATTGTGCTAAACTCACTTTGAAAAAATCATGGCTAAACACTTGAGAATTTATGAAAATTAGACCACATCACATCAAGATCACCACAAGCAAGCCCAAATGCACAAAAAAGAATGCCTAATCCATGTGACCTGAGCTTAATATTCCATAAATTCCAGCATTGTTAAAAGGTCATATATTTCTTTCTCAACATACCAAGTCTATAGAAAGCAACATTCACCCTTAAAAAGCCTGACACATGAATAACAGAAAATACTTAAAATTATGGATTTACATCACAACAAGAGGACCACTGGTGCATTTTATGCAAAGTATCTGGCCCTGAACACCATCAACAAACAAACAAATAAACCCCAAATCAGTCTGCATCTGGCCTACTTAAAACTGCAAAGCTGATGAAAAACATCTCCTAAAAATAGTAACACCATTATGGACTTATAAATAGAAAGTAGCCTTCTCACAACGTTGGATTCACTAACAATGCCCCAAAACACTACGATTTCCAGCACAAAATGACAACTTTCATAGCAATAAATATTCAGCACGGTTCTACATATTATATAAACCAAGATGACAAATGTGCACAATAAAATGTATTGACAACGTTGTGCAAAATACAGTGATGGCCTTATGCCTTTGAGCACATTAACATGATTTAAAAACAAACAAAAGACCTCTTCCGACAAGTTTAGTATTTGTGGTGAATATTTTCCAGGTTAAAGTCGACCAGTGTGTCTACTTACACCTGTCTACAGCGAATTCGGAACTGCTGAGTGCTAGCACTTCATCAATGAGTAACATGAACTGCTGCTGGAGATCAAACGCTGCGGGTTTAACCAGCTCGCTCTGCAGACGTACCAGCGTCACCCTCAACACAGATCAAAAACGCTGGACTTCAGGAATGAATGATCCACTTTAAATTCGGATGCTGAACGCAGGCAGTGCCTCTCCGAAGCTGCCTAAATTCAACCCGACGCTAAAATTAACCCTCAGCACAACATTTTCCCGCGATGGAAGCCGGGGTTTCGCAGGGCCCGGCTCGCTCACCCCGTTACCAGCAGGACGAACAGGTCGCCGTACCTCCGTGAGGATGGATTTGCCAGGCTAGGATCTCAAGGAGAGGGGAAAAGAAATCCTCCCGCGGGCCCGAAAGCAGAAGCAGCGGCGCCGGGCATGTGGGAGAGGCGGCCCTGCCCGCTGAGCATCCGCCGAGCGCCGCAGGCACTCCCTTCCCGGAGAGGGGTCCCCTTCCCAGAAAGGGACCCCCGCCCCGCCCGCCTCCCAGCACGTGATCGCCTTCCTCCTCTTCCTCCTCTTCCTCTTCCTCTCCCTGCCCGCACCTCGCCCCAGCAGGACAGCGGGCTCCGTACCAAGGGGAACAAACCCGCGCCCTCCCCGGGGAAAGCGGCGGCACCGGCACAGAAGGAAGTGGGGAAAGGGAAAGGGAAAGGGAA